>PVKB01004278.1:0-150208 GCA_004027205.1 Ctenodactylus gundi | reverse complement strand
TTTGTGCTCTTACTCAATTAAATGTTTTATTTTTATATTGAGATCCACACTACACTTCAAATTGATTTCGGGGAATTGTAGGAAGTGAACATCATTTAAAAATAATAAACATCATCTCTATTGTTCCCAGCTCTACTTGTTGAAAGGATTATTTTTTTCTAATTTTGTTTTCATTTCCTCTATAATTGTTATTTTTACTACTACGTGTTTGCAATACATAATAACATCGTCATGCAGCTGTTTAGATATGCATATCACATCTTAATCTTTACATTTCCATTTTAGTTCCCCACTCCTGTCTCCCTACTCCCAGATTCCCCTTCCCATCTCCACAGGGTATACCTCCCTGTTTCGCAGAATCTGACTTCTAGTTTGCTTTTTAAATAAATAATATTTGGGTTTTTTATTTAGGAGAAGCCATGATATATTTATGCTGCTGTGTCTGATTTATTTCACCTAGCATTATAGTCTCAAGCGGTAGCCCCCCCTTTTTATGACTTAAATTTCTCAAATGTGTTTCCTTTTTTGACAGATAAATGATAGATTGACATATAATACATACGTATTACTTTTATATTCATCAACTGTTGGTGAGTATATATGTAGTTTTCAATATTTAGCTATAATGGTTTGTGTTGTTATAAACACATGTGTGGAATTGGTATGTGTACCTGCAATGAGATCTTTCTTTATTTTGGGAAGATATTCAAAAGAAGTGTAGCTGGGTCAGTTAGAATTTCTTTCTTTTCTTTTCTCTTTCTTTCCATTCTTCTTTCTTTCTTTCTCTCTTTCTTTCTCTCTTTTTTCTTTCTTTCTTTCTTTCTTTCTTTCTTTCTTTCTTTTGTTGAAAGTAAGGAGTCTCTGTACTGATTTCCATAGTGCTTGCACAAGGTTTACAGTCCCAACAACTTAGAGATGTTCTTTTCCCCATAGCCTACCGAGCAATTTGCTCTTTTTTCAGTTCTTGAAATCCATTATTATTGGATATGATGTAATACTCATGTTGTTTTGATTCGCATTATTTGTACCACTTCTAAGTCATGTCTATTCATCTCATTTGATCTTTTGTTTTGAGAAGTCGATTTATTTTAGTTCTTTTGTGGTCTAAAACCAAACCTATATACCCTACACCCCACAGGACACATGGGATCAAGGATGGCTTTGAGTGTGGCCCAGAACATATCCATAAACTTTGTTAAAAACTTTTTAAAATCTCAATTGAGCAGATTTTGAGCTCAAACTTTGTAGCCAGGTGTGTCCAATCCTAGGTCCTCAGTTTCCATGCCAAATCCTGGGCAGCAAACAGTTTGGGTCTACAAGATCGTAGATTTTTATCATCACTATGTGAGATTTTTAGCTATATTACTCATAATTTTATCACAAGGTATTCAAGTGCAGAATCCGGAATGTGTACATGATGAGTGCATGCTGCCTATAGGAGCCACAGCACAGTGCTGGCCACACACAATCGTTGGAATCAAAAGCTGCCTAGATCAGACTTTGCATGCACCGAGCCACCTGGAAAGCAAAACACAGCAATTACTGCGAACTATCTACACGTGTGTGTGTGTGTGTGTGTGTGTGTGTGTGTGTGTGTGTGTACCTGTGATGACAAGTGTTTGTTGTTTTAAGCAGTTTTCTGAATGATTAAATTTGGACTTGTTGTGTTTTTTCATTTTAATAGTGTGACAAAAACATGAGAATATGTAATTTTTATATATTAATTATGTATTTTACATGTGGTCTATAATGTCTCTTCTTCATTCAACATGTTCCAGGCAAGCTGAAAGGTTAGCTACCCAAATACTTGGTATTTGTCCCCTAAGGAGCAGCTGGCAAACGTTTATGTTATTATTTATTTATTTATTTATTTATTCCTCATCCACTAGGTTCTCTCTTCATTTGGTTATTATCTTCGTTGGGCAGGAAGTTTTTAATTTGATGAAATTCTATCTGTGTGCTCTTAAAGTTATTTCTTGTGCAATTGGTGCTCTCTTCTGAAAATCCTTGCCTGTTCTATATTTTTGAGAGTCTAGCCCATTTCATCTCCCAGCAGGTTCAGTCTTGCTGCTTTAATATATAGATCTTCGATTCATTTTTGACTTGATTTTAGTGTGAAATAAAAGATATGAATCTAGGGTCATTCTGTGTGTGGATACCGGTGTTTTTAGCACCATTTTCTGAAGGGGATATGCTTTCTCCATCTTACATTTTTGGCCATGTTGTCAGATCAGACAGCTGAAAGTGCTTCTCCTCGTCTCTGCATCCTCGATTCTGTTCGGTTGGTCCACCTTCCTATTTCTTTATCAGTGCCACAAGATTTTTACCGTGGTTGATTTTAGCATAGCTTGAAATCCAGGATAGTGCTGCTTCCTGCTTTACTCTCGCAGTTCAGGGTTGCCTTATTTGGCCTGTTTCTCTTCCAGGTCTATGTAAGTTATAGGATTATACTTTGCTTCTTCTGCGAAGAATGCTGTTGGCCTTTTGATTGCAGGTGCATTACATTTATGTATCATGTTTGGCATGTTTGCTGATATGACCATTTTGACAATATTTTTCCACCTATCCAGGAACAGGGTGTGCCTATCTATTCACTTACATTCTCATTGGTCTTTTTTATACAGGGAACTATAGCTTTTGTTAGAGATATTGTTTGTGTTTTTGGTTAGGTTAATTTCTAAGTGCTTAAATTTTTTAAAGATCTTGTGAATGCAGCTGTTTTCCTGATTTCTTTCTTGGTGGGTGCAATGCGGGTGTATAGGAATGTTATTGGTTGTTTTTGTTTGTTTTGCATTTATTTGTGAATTTGCTTGTATTTCTTAAGTTTTCTTTACAAGTATAGTTGTTTATTACCACAGGTGGAACAGCAACTTACAAGGAAATAGTGATTTTTTTGTTGGGGTTCAGTACTGGGGATGTATTTCTGGACATTTGCACTGAGTTTTATCCCTAATACCTTTACTGATTTCTGTTTCGTTTTGTATGTAACAGTTTCATTAAGCTGATTGTTTTGGTCTTGAACTTGCTAAACTCCTGCCTCAGTGTTTTATAGAGCTGAGGGTACAGGTATGTACAACCACATCCAGCTGGAATAATAGATTGATTTGATTATTTTAATAGACACCAATTGTACATATTTATAAGGTATTATGTAAATTTTTGAAACACATATATACTGTGCAATTTTTAAATCAGCATCAATCTCACTCAATCTCTATTATACATATATATGTATATATATATATATGTATATATATATATATATATATATATATATACATATATATACACACCACACACATATGCATACATACATATATACATATACATATTCTTGACTATTTGTCAATCTTTATGGTAAAAATATTAAAAATTGTTTCTTCAGTGTTTCTGAAAGCTGTATCACACTCCCGTGACCTTAGCCGCCGTGTTGCACACCAACACATCGCCATGCCTTTCTCCCCTCTCGCCACGCCCTGCTGCCTTTGAGCTACTTTCTCCAGCCCTTCCTCCCCCTCGCTGTTCTCTTGTCTCTGTGAACCACTGTAAAATTTTTAACTTTATTAGATTCTATATAGGAATGGAATAATCTAGCTTTGTGTTTATGTGCTCAGTTTATTTTACTTAATATAATACCCTCACGTGCTATCCACGTAGTCCCGAATGACGGGACTTTATCCTTCTTGCGGCCAAAAAGGGTTGCAGTGTGTGCGCAGACTCTACCTTCACTGCCCATCTCAGCTTCTGCTGTTGGTTCATACGCTGTGGGAAGTCGCAAGACAAAACACAGTTAAAAGAAGGAATACCTACATGAGTCCAGAGGCACGACGAAAGTCTCAGAAATTTGGAGGCTGGAAGAATGGCGCAGCCGTTAAAGTGCTTCCTGTGAGCACAAGACCCTGAGTTTCAGAACCACATAAAGCCAGGTGTGGTGGTGCACACCCGTAATATCAGCACTCAGGAGACTGAGGCAGAAGGATTGCCCTGAGTTCAAGGCCAGCCTGGGCCACCTAGTGAATTCAGGATCACTCTGGACTACAGAGTGAGACCACAGCATTGGCATGTGGTAAAAAAAAAAAAAAAATTCATTAGAAATGAAGTTAAAGAGACTGTGAGAAATGTCACTTAGACTACAAATTAGCTTACATTTTACTACAAACCAGCATGACTCACTAGATTTTGTTTTCAATTTAATAAGCTAAAATACATGTCTGTGTTTTCATGTGTGTGGGTATGCAGGTGTGTATATGTGTGTGTACACACACATGTATGTGCATGTGTATCTGCATATATGTGCCTGTACATGCATATATGCACACTAGTGTGTGTGTACATACACATATATGTGTGTCTGTGTGTAGTGTCTCTTCTCTCATTTTTGTTCTGTTTTATTTTTCTTTCCTGTAATATTTCTAATCTCACCTTTAAAGTGTCTAGTCACATTTTGAACAGATTGTCTAGTTCAATCAATAAGATAAAATAATTTTAATAGGGTTTAGATTATTCTCCCCTTACTGGTATGTAAGATTTATTCTAGAGTAGAAAAAAATAGAGTTGGTGGAAATTAAATCAACATCTCAAGCACTAAGAATTAGTTTCAGAGTAAAACAGCCTCGCAATGTAATCACCTGCTCCCCAGTTCTTACAGTGGGAAGGAGGTGCCTGACTCGTTTGTGTGGTTATTTCTGTGATGTGAGATTTGATTAAAATGCATTCTCCCTCCGGGTGCCCTTGCACACCATAAAAGAGATATCCTGATGACAATTGGAAAGTCAAAACCTATAAATAAATTTGGAGTTACACAAAAATACTGGACACTGTGAACATTTATTATTCAATATGGTTTTTGCTGGTGGCATATCTACTTATTTCAAAAGATCCATAGTTCTCTAAAGTCAGGAAACATTTGATGTCTAATGCTTTAAAGCTTTCTTTATATAAACAAATGTTCATAGGCACTTAACAAATAAAGAATATAGATCTTTGCTGAAAACATAAGACCACAGGATGTTGAAAAGAAATATTTCCAGGCTCTGCAGGGAACTAGGGGCTGGGGATGTACAAGCACAAGCATCCTTTCTTTTTCTTTTTCTCTTTTTTTCTGAGGAGGAATACAGTCAGTCAGAAATACAGTCTATTTTACCATGCAAAGAATTATGATTGAAAATTATGAGTAATTAAAAGGTGATCTGCCACTTAATTTCAATGTGATAGTGATACAAGAGTAATTGAATATTTGGAAGGGCAAAACACAATAAAGTTTTAAATTCATACAGCAATTGCTGCTGCTGAGGACACCATTCCGCTGCCAGAGGTGCCTCCAAAGGAGAGCTACCGAGACTGTTTTCTGGAGTCAGGTGTGAGCGCATTGCATTTTCCCCGGTGATCCTATTTAGACCTTGTAAATTCTGTGCTGTCGTCATCTACCTTGGGGTCAGGTAGGACACACTAAGTATTCATTCTCCAGCTTTTGTTTTGGTTGCCTTGATTTAACGTCTTTTCAAAAATCACTAGTGCCTTCCATCTGTGATTTGCTTCTTCCTTGGGGAAGCAGAGTGATGTTGCTAAGAGAGAGAGAGATGAAGACATTTTCTGCACAGTATAACCTCACGTAGGATCTTCAGGGAACTAATCTATCTGATTCCTATGTAAAATGGAGATTAGAAAATTGAGCGGATGGTATGTTAATATTTAACATATGTGCTATTTTATTATTTTATAATTCTACATTCTGTTAATTATATTACTACTACTTAACCTATGATAAAGGGGATTATAAAACCCCAGTCATAGGCCTTTTTGAACATAAGGCAAAATGACATGTAAATGTGTATTATTTAATAATCTGTTCTTTTAATCTTTTCCCATTCATATCCTAGTTACTTTTCATTGCTGTGACTAAATACCTGATATCAACAAATTAAGGGAGGAAAAGTTACATTTCAGCCCACAGTTTCAGAGGGTCACAGTGAACTCATGGGTGGCTGGCAACAGTGGAAGCACCTGGCAGAAGCATAGGTGTCTCATGACATGGCAAACAGGAAGCCAAGTCAAGACAAGTCCAGGCATGATGGAAGGAAGTAGCGTACATATATTTTCCCAACCCATCCCAATGACCACCCCTTCTAGGTCCAGCCCCAGTGTCTGCCCCTTCCAAATGTGGTTCTAATCCACCACACTCCTGTAATCCATTCCATGCCTGCAATCCAACTCCTCCAGACCAAGCCCCAATCTCCCAACAGCACATGGTTCCAGAGACAAACCAAACATCTGAATCCGCGAGACTTTTGGGGTACATTCCAGATCCAAATCACAGTAACTCTTCTCATTATTTTATATTTTTATTTCTTTCTTTGAACTAATGAAATATTTTAGAATAGAAATTTTGTATAGGATTTTGCTTAAACTGCGTGTGTCTACAATGGTAGATTATGCCTAAAATTCTGGAAAACAGGTTGATCATGGCAGGAGACGCCTTGTTTAGAAAGAGAATAAAGTCCTGTGAGTAGGAGATTTCTTAGGACACAGCACTTGGTCAAGCCTGGAGCTTTCTCAGCCCCAATCTAAGATCTACCTTTATGCCAAGGAACTGTCTAAATGTCTCTCTGCACGGATTACTTACTTTCTTTATACATTCTGTACATATTGAATGAAAATAGAAGTATTTCAACATTCATGCCAGTAGGACAGATAAAGACACAATTTAGGCACACAATGTTGGTAAAATGGACAGAAAAATGCATATTCATTTATTAGCTGTAAAGATAAACAATACCCAGTGGGGGATAAAATGTGCTCATTAAACTTGCAAACATAATTTAAGCCTATAATTATTTCAGGTTGCTGTTGTTGATTGTGAAGTTTACTACATAAAATTCACCATGTAAAGGCTTTCATATTTCAAACTATTAATTTTCCATTTTATTTTTTGTTTTATTTCTAGAGCCTTTTCAAAGGCAATAATAATTACCTAAAAGCTCTGGTAAATCAGAGCTCTTGTATGAAGAAATCATCCCAAAAGCACACATGGTTTTGGAAGTCTAACATAAATACATATGGGTCTATGTTTTCTTTTTTCAAATCACAGAAAAATAATGAGAGATGAAGTCATTTTATGCATTCATTTTAAAGTTTGGAAAATTAAAAGAAATTACAAACTAAGATATACTTTCTGCTAATCTATTAAACTCCAGTAAATTTCCCCAGCTCACACGTCCATGCCTTTCAGAGGGTCATATCTGAAAACATAGCCACAAGTATTCGAGAGACTTTTTTTGGAGACAATCATAAAGTTCAAAGAAAGCTTATTTAAATTACAGTTGACACAAATGTCATTCTGTGATACTTGCCATTTTCTTAACTTTGACCGTTCACAGATCTCAGAATAGTAATATGGCTACCAACTAGAGACACATTCATATTGTTCACTTACTAATGTTTTTTCCTGTCAAATTTGATACTATTGAATTTGCTTTAAGTTGAGGCAGTTTACTTTTTTAAGCCTGCCACCTCAATCATATCATAACAACTCTATAAACAGGATTAGTTGTAAGTCCCAGGATGCTTTGAGCAAATTGACTTTTTTTTGTCTGATTTATTGTATGTCTTGCTATGTACCCTTTGCTCTCAAGCATACCATGCATATCTGAACCACACGGTCACTCAAGTATAATGAAGCCAAATTCAAAAGATAGAAAAAGAATATTTAAGGCATTTGCTTTCAATACAATCTTAAAATCATCGTTGCTTAGGCCACACTATGCATACATTTTAATTTGCAGAGCAAAAGAACTTGAATTCTCTTGAGAAAAGGTGACAAGATTTCATTAATTGATTAGCAAGATATGTTCTTATAATGGAGAATAGAAATTATGTCCCTATCTGTGCAGTGCAAGAACAAGTAGTGTGAGCGTAACCACACCGCTTCAACTGTCTGGGCCTTGTTTCTTTCTTTGTAAAATGTGAAATCCTGATTACTGAGTAGAAGCCACATTTTGGGTATTTTAAATCATCTACTACTTTACTTTTTATAAGTAGTCGTTGAGTTTAATACCCAAATGCCTATTTTACAGATAAGGAAACTGACACATTACTTTTACAATGCTTACATACCTAAGACTCAGAATAGTTGTGTTTGAATCCCATTCTTGATTGTAATAAAACTCTTATATGCTCCACTACAGATGAATTCCCCCCAAAATAAAGTCAAGTTACAACCAATCATAGCTCCATCATTCAGTTTGTCTATTGTTGACTGTGATGGTGTACTGGTGACTGAGTCAACATCAGTACTTACCCCTCCTAGCAAGAGACATAAAGGATGAACCAGTGAACAGGGACTAGGACGACCATGCAGAGGCTTTGCGGAGTCAGAGGGCCAAGTACAAAAAAGAAATGAAGTAGGCTCGCTTTCAGAGACCCCAAATGTAATTCCTACGTAGGAAAAGTGAACAGGTCCAGCTGTGAGGATGAGAAATCAGATCAGAGCAGGGCGGGACGTAAAAGAAGAGTAAGTCCCAACTTGCATAATGTTCTCAATGCCAGAATAATTCTAAGAAGGCAGCTCATTTTTGTTTCATTTCGTCAGAAAACGTGAATTAAGCAATTAGACCCTTAATGAGCTGACTTAACATTTCTGTAATGCAAAGTTCAATATGATCCTTGGTCATAATTTTTTCCTGTTTTATGAAAGAGTATGACTCAAGGGGAAGCTCCGATGTACACCTATTGCTCAGTTCATTTACTGCAGGCAGTAGAATATTTCTGTCATTCTTTTATGGGGGAAGAAATGAAAAAGAAAAAAAAGTACAACTCTATGGTGTACTTGTCCTACCTTCTATAATTTCCAACTGCTGTTGTTCAAATGCGGGTGCTTGTTGCTTCTGTGCCAGGCCTAATGCTAGCCATGTTGCAAGGCACACTCTAAACTTACACAACTAATGGGTAAAAATGAGGTTAAATACTTTGCCGGACTCCTTCAAAATAAAAACAGTATTCAGGAGTAAGTGGTCCTGGTTCCCAAACCCAGGCTCTTGCCTAACCTTATCTCGAGCTGTGAGCTGATGGGATTCAATCACCTACTGACCCCAACTCTCCACAAAGGCTCGCTCCTAAGTATGCCTGTCAGTAGCTTCCTTCTCTCTGTCTCCCTGTTCCTCTATGTGTCGCTCAGTCTCTCTACACCAGTTGTCTCTCTCACTCTTGCTCTAAGTCCATGTACCCCTGGAGAAAGCATACTCACCCATACACACCATTTTATTTCTTGCCCACTTTTCTTGATGAATAAATTTATACTTTCTTTGCAGATGGACACATAGGTGCTTCCTTAAAAGTATGTGAGACAAAACAAAACTAACATTGACAAACAAAAACCCCTGAAGCCTACTATTCATTTATTGCTATGATGAAGTCTCATGGTGCAAGTGACCATAATTTACTCTGATCATGAATTTTGTCCCATCAAATCACAATGCATCTTTATATGCTTTCATAGCTAATGATGCGATTTCATTCCTCTAGCATGTTTGATTTCTTTCGTTCTGCTTTGCTCTCTACACAGCTAGCAGGTTCGGGTGACTCTCATTCCTGGTGGTGGCCTACGATGCCTACATTTCTCTCCATTCTAAAAAATTGTTAAGGGGGTATAACTGTGAAATTAATAAACATTTTCATGGTTTTTACCTTCAGGTTTTCTTTCTTTGAAACAATTACCTTTGTGAAATTCTGTCAAATGAAGCCAGTATAGCACTGTGCTTAATCATTTCTTCTCATCTAATTCCATTTTATTCCTTTGACAGAAAGGGTCAGGGTTAAGCAAGATTCCATGAGAGCAAATTTCTGAAATCCCATGTTTTTGAATATTACACTTATTTCAATATGACTACTTTTCAGCATACATTTTTTAAAAATAATTAAATAAGACTTTTTGCAACAAATTTAAATCTAATATTTTTCTCACCAAAAATAAGACAATAAAAAACAATGTTTTTTGCTCAGTTTTTCTTCTTTTCTAGATATAAAATAATAATTCTAATATATTTCTCTTAAAATTTGGGTTTTTAAATACATAGATCCAATATAAATTCAAAACTTGTAACTGAGATTTTATTTATGGGATGCTAGAAGGATGAAGCAAAGCCTGGTGCTGATTTTTTATTCTTCTTTCTGTATTTCTTCACAAATACTTTTGGGTTCAGACAACAGAATTTTGTGGAATGAGTGTGAGGTTTTATTCCGGATAAACAACGGTTTTGGTTCTACCTCTGCAAACTACAGAAACAAAGTAAAATTATCAATGCGCTGTAGTGTCTGCAAGAACATAGCTTCCTACATGTAAAATGGACATGAATGCCTATTTACAGTAAGTCGATGTCTGACCTCGTACCGTGAGAGATGGATCTTCGTACATCTCGCAATCGCCAAGGAAGCTTGATTTTACCACAGGAACATACAGTGATGAAGGTTTACTTTTTTGAGATAATACAGACTTGGTTCTTAATAAATCTCGTGTCCACTGAAAATTAATGAGGTATACTACTTGTCACCATTCTACAACTTGAACTGTTGGGATAGCCTATCCTTGGAAGAGTGTTCTTTCCATGGAAATTGGAAACAGAAGTGGCAATCAGGTTCTTAAAGCAGTGTTGTAATATTCTCATCCTTTCACTTCCATGGCGAGTAAAAGATGGAACCATAGCTTGACAGTAGTGAATTGTAAATGTTAGAAAGCTCGACTAAAATCCTCAACACTAAAATAAGTCTTTGTCACAAACACTAGGTCATCATTTGTGGGTGTGCGACACTTTAGGTCAGTGCACAGTTTATGCTAAAGAAGAGACATTTGTTGTTGTCATTCAACAAAACGTGCGTGTAAATAATTCTATTTACATGATCCCAACTGATGTATATATTATGTATACATCTTAAGTTGTTTCTTTATCATCAAAATTAAAACTACCATACACCATTCAGAAAACAAAAAGTCAAACAAAGAAACAAACAAAAAAGTGAAAATCCTTTGTCTAAGACACTGGTTGTATCAAGCACTCTTACACTTCAGAATGTAGACATGTGCAGCCTAATTGTAAAAGGGGCTAAGTTTTAACAGGTGTAAAGGAAATGCAAATCAAATGATAATGGACAGCTTCAGATGCAGTGGGATGGTAATGACAATATCACCACCAACAACAGGAAGAAGTAGGTGTTGACAAAATGCAGAGAAAGTACACTTCTCATTTTTCTGATATGCAAAATAGAGCACACACGTTGGAAAGCTATTTGATCAGATTCTGAAGTGTTAAATGTAGACCATGTAATAGAAGATTCCTGCACTCTACTCCTGATAGTCAAGAGAATGAAAATTAATTCACAAAAAAAAACTTGTGCTTGAATTTTTATAGCTGTATTATTGTCACAGAACAGAAGTGACTCAAATATTTACAACCAACAAGTAGATAAATAAACGTGATACTATAGCATGTTATGGAATTTACCAGCATTTCACTGTAATGGAAAACCATGAGACTGAAGTTAACTGACATGTTCTGTGACGTGAGTAAAATTCAAAGACATATGATCGCTGAAACACCATGCACTGTGTGACTTCATCTTTACAAATGTCTCAAATAGGAAAATTATAGAATGTAAATCAATAATCCATGTTCGCCTGACAGTGAGGTATGGTGTGGGGAGTCCAAACAGCACTGCTTCTGGCAGTAATAGAAATGTTTTGAACTTAGAGTGCAGATGCAAGTCTGTAAATATGCAGAAACTCCATTGGAAGTTACATTTTAAATAAGTGAAGCACATACACGATATCTCAATAAAGTTGTTAAATCTACAGTTTTTTAAAACTCTTTTAGTAAAACTGTCAAGTATCTTTCTACTGAATCCTCAATACCCTTAGGTAGATCTTCAGCTGATTATTTTTAAATCTATAATTTAAGTGAAGGAACTTTCCATTTGTTGACTTAAAAGAATCAGATGCAAAATAGTTTAAGTGAAATCTGAATGTATGCAGAGAATATTATCAGCTTTCGTTCTAAATGCTAAAATATTTCTATTGAATTGGATCATTCTCCATTGATGAATTAATCAATTCATATAGAACTGTGAATCGAAGCTGCTAAGGAATTCAAGACTCTGTCTTTAATATTTATAGATCCTGGTGTGAATTTCAGGATCTTAGATGTGAGAACAAAGAACACATTATTTTAAATCACTTTCAAGATATTATGTTTAACCAGTATCCCCACATCAATAATAATAATATAAAATGTGCTTAAGATGGTTTATAATAGCTCTTCAAAGACTAAAATGATAGTCCTTCCAATTGGATAATTTTGAACATATAACACCTGTTTATTTGTGGTTATGTAAGGGACAAGGAAAAATAAAGTTGAAAGCAACATCTTTATTACATTTTATTTCCTTTGCTTGTTCTTTAAAATATTACAAATCTGACCAGCATTAATTTTTTTGGACATTTGTACTGTTCTATTTATTTTGGTAAATGGTGTTAGAGAGTATGTTATGCATGCATTGATGTATTTCCTATATCAAATTTTTACTCTTAAAATGTGTTTTTTTCATTTCCTGCAATTTTCTTTATTCTTTTAGTCCAACTACATGATCCATGACTCTTGTCACCATAAATTTCACCGAAGTATAATATAATAGGCTAATTAGTAAACTAAACCACAGTGATGATTCAACTGTATTATTTATAGTTGTCTTTTTATTTTTTCCCAAATTTTATTGGTATGTATACATGCAAAATTGAAGGTTAACAATGAAGTTGAGCATTTTGTGCACATACATATCTTGTCAAGGTGACAAGGGCTTTCCCACTCTTCTTTTGTCCGTCCCCCTACCCACCCCATTTAATGGTAATGTTGAATTATCGTACAGTTAAATTGACTTCCTTGATACACTATTATTGAAATTTTTTACACAGATGGAATCCTGTTAGCTACCACAACAACCAGGAAGCAAAATATTTCCATTATCTCTATGTATTCTCTCGTATCAACCTGCAGAGAGTGGGACTATTTTTTACACTAGTCTAACCCCTGAAAATTTCTCACGTTCTCCACCCCCCCCATCATTCTAGTACTGTCTGTTTTGAAAACAGCACATAAATGAAACTTTTTGAAATATCACATGTAACCCTTTGAAACTGAACTCTTTCATTCAGCATAATGTCTTTGAGATACAACTAAGTTGCAAACCATACAGCATTCTTACTTTATTCCTTAGGAATTTTTTATTGTACAGATGGTCAACTCTTAGCAATTCTATTTACCCACCAAAAGCCCCTTAGGAGTGATTGTGACAGAGCTGCTGCATGCATCCACACACAAGATTTCAGATGGATACATGTTGCCAGACTCTTTGGTAAATGTGTTTGTTGGTTCCTATGCTAAGTGCATGTCAAACATTATTAGAAATCACTGTTTTATAAAAATATTATATTTGTTGTAAAATTTCTAAAATCTGATCGAAGTATTATAATTTATTTTTTATGTATTTTTTAACCTGATGCGTTCCAGCATTTTTGCTTAAGGAAAAGAAAGCTTCGTTACTTAAAACCCATGAAATGGTGGGAGGGACGTTGAATATTAACTTTGAAATAGAAATCAAAGATCAAAGAAGCTGTGGTTACTTCTTATATTTAATAGAAACTTAACCATAAATGAGAATGATAATGTAAAGTGTTAGAAGTATCTACTGCACCAAGATACTGTGTGATTGTATTTTTATTGCTACAAAATAAAAATATTGTGCAAATACAGTTGATTTAAAATGTTGATATAATTATTAATGCAGGGTTTTTTTTTTTGAGATAGGGTCTTACTCTGTAGCCCAGGTTGGTCCTGAATTCAGTATGGAGCTCAGACTGGCTTTGGACTCACTGTAATCCTTCTGTCTCAGCCTCCCAAGTGCTGGGATTACAGGTGTGCGCCACCATGCCTTGTTTATGTGGTGCTATTAATACATCATTATTGAAGATTAAAGTAGTTTCAGAATAGTGTTATCTAAAGTTTAATTTTTTGTTAATTCATATTAACCTGTACTTATATCTAAAATAAACACATGAGAAAATATTAGTTTCCTAGTATTTAATAGATTCTTCCTTTGGTGATATAAGAGATTCTGTTTTTGATGTTTAAAACCTACTTCTTGGAAATTGAGGTTGGTAGTAGAAAAGGTCAAGTATCCACTGACAGGTGAAATCAATTAGAGAGACATGAAATAAAAGTGTGTCACAAAACGTTTCGGCGATTCAGATAATCACAAGAGGCCTGCCTTGAGAACAGTCCCTTCTGACCCAGGCAACGGCTCGACCTCTCTGGTGTAGTTCATTTAGTCTTGTGTGTTCTCTGAAATTCTTCCTGGGCATCACGCTGAGTCCCAACTACACTGACCTGTACCATGTTGGTTGTTTCTTTTCTTTCTACAACTTTTTAATTCAAGGGAATTGTTGAATTGTAAATAATCTAAAACTCATTAGATCTTCAAATTTTCTTTTTTATTATTCCATCTGTGCTAGAGATGGAGTCTATAAAGAGTGACTATATAGTTAAATGAGCAATATCTGAATGAAGAGCTTAGGATTGCAGTTTGAAATATCTTAACAGGTCAAATCATCAGAAAAAGTGATAATATCAGGGGCTCAGCAAACTAGGCAGAATACATTGCCCGAAATAGTTTTACTGAGCAAAGTCAGGCACCATCCTCGGTGAGAGCCCGCCCTGCATAACACCCACGCATCTGTAATGAGTGGAGAGGAGAGAACAATAAACATGCAAATATACCTCTATGTTTTGTGAATATGTTATGAATAGAAAAATAGAGGAAACAGGAACAGAAAGACAAATCAAAGGTTAATGTTCTCTAGGATAAAGCGTGAAAACTATATATTACATTCTGAAAATAATTCCTAAAAATATTATTCTATTGAATTACAAATCTGTCTTAATTTATAATCAGTAGGCAAATTTTTGATTTATATTAGAAATTTCAGAAAATGAAAGCATTCTTAGACATGAAAGTTTAACCCAGGAATCTGAGAAAATGTAATACTAATGAGTATCTTTACTTTGTAAAACTTTTCTGAATTTGAGACCTTTAACTCATAAAAAGGCAAATCCAATAAAAAATACCTAGAAAATGAAAAATACATCTCAGTGTCAAAGTTTTCGAACATTTAGGGTATTACTAGCAATCAAAAACTATATTTTTGACACGTTATTATCAGCTCATCAAAACAAGCATTTTAAAAATGATGGTTTTAAAAATAGAGGCGGTAGGGGGGATGGCACCAGCAGAATGTCTGACTAGGAAGCTACAAGCTAAAATAGAAACACACGCAGACACTCAGACACCTAAATCTACAAAAAGTTGAAGAAATCTCAAAAAGGACCACATCCACCAGCAAAAATGCCCGACTAAGGAAAAGCAGCTTTCAAAGTACACGTAACATTTTTGATCAGCCCCCCCCCCCCCCCCGCTCCTGCCCACACTGTCCGATACCGCGGTAAGTTTTGTGCGCAGTGGCGGCGGCTCTGGGCTTTCCCGTTCAGAGAGCAGAGCAGATCGTGTTTGCAGTAACTGCAAGTTTGGTCAGGCCAGGTTGGAGGGCACAAGGGGAGTTGCATAATGCCTACCACAAACGGGAGCATGCGGGTGGCTGCAGGGGTGTGACACGCAGGCAGCCTAGGCCAAGAGGAGGCACTTTGACAGCAGAACTTAGGACGGCCGGTAGAGGTCCCCAGAGTGAGATGATGTAAAAGATATGCAAATAAATAAGTCCTCATTTCTAGGGAAGTCTAAGATGATCATAAACTTTCCCCTAAGGCGGACGCCTAGGCTGAGAAAAGACCTAGGAGCGACGTAGAGGCCGAAACCGGCGCAGAAGGCAGACCCCGGCGCAAAGCCATTCTTCAGACAAAGGGCACAGTTGTCTTTTCCCATCCTCTTCTTGCTCCTTCTCCTTCTCCTCTTTCTCCTAATGTTCAAAATAAACAAACAAATAAAAATCTGAGTCCAAACAGCTGAACAGCAGCTAAAGGCACAACAGAGACTTCCGGTAACACACCCAACAAATAATACTATTTTATTACTTGCTTTACAATCTTCGGAAAAGTCTCAAAACAACGAGATGAGTATAACTTTAAAAAATGAGTAAATAGAAGTTAAAAATAAAGCCTTGATGAAGCTGGGAGACCCTGATTTCCAAAGTTACCACAAAGTTGGAGTTAAATGTTCGACCTTCAATAGAATTCATAAACATGTAGAAATGGAAGTATTATTAATAAATGGAATAAAATAACGTTATAATTGAAAATATGTTCATTGCCTAAGAAAAAAGACCCTGGAGGAGGATCCAAGATGGCGATGGAGTAACAGCTCAAGGGTGCTGGTTGCGGGTTTGTCAGATACGGCCTTTACCAGGTTGAGTTTTCCATTTAGTCCGCCTTTATTTAAGGCTTTTCAACGTGAAATGAAATTGAAATTGAGTTCTCTTCCTGCCGCTGTAGAAATGGACACCTTTTTTCTTCATTCTATTATTGCAGGGTTTACATCAGTTTATTTTCAAATGTTGGAACTTTCTTGAACTCTAGAATTAAATGCACCATTCATACTGTATAATAATTCTTATGTTGCTAAATTTAATTTGCTAGTATTCTCTGGAATTTTTTTCTGAAAGTGAAATTCAAATGCAATGAGCTGGAACTGAAAGGTGAGGAGATATAAATGCTATTAATTTTTAAATTTTATTTTTGTTAAATTATATTATTTATTAAAAGGTCTTACTTAATAGGCTGAACATTCCTACAAGTAAAGATGACTGATGTGTGATATGAATGTCTAGTCCCCATGAATAATAGGCTTAAAGTGAATAAAAATGGGAATGTTATGATTTGCTATTTTTCAGAGAAGAAAGTAAAGAAGTTGGTAGCTGCCCTGCGTGCACCCCCCAGCTAGCCTGTGCGTGGTGGCGGTCGCCCTGCACCACTGGGGCGCTTGGTTTTCAGATAGATGGTATCCCCTACCATGTTTTCCATACTTCTACTGATATGCTGAGGCAGAGCCGCTTTTGTCCTGATGAACATTTGGTTTTAGGCCCCGTGTCAGTTATGATCTCTAAGCAGCTCTTTAGAAAAATTCTCGTAGTTAGCATTTAAGGTCTCATTTAGTATATACGTGTTTTTTTTTTTCAAAAGAAAAAACTACAGTACTCATTTGAATTTATGGGTTTTTTTCTATATTTTTTTGTTAAATGATATTCTCGAACACACACATCCAGACCTCAACAGTTTCATTGCTGAATAGTTTCAGTGCATTTACTTCTATGGTGTTTACCCCATTGTACATGTAAGATTATTGCTTTTTCTCATTCTAAAAGTTATATGAAGTATTAATTTTGGTTTGTGATGATAAGTTATGCAATAAATTAAATTAAAATGCATTATTTTTAAATTCTTCTTCTTCTTTTCTCTTAAATGAGAGTCTTATCCTGTAGCCCAGGTTGGTCCTGAACTTACTATGTAGCCCAGGTTGGTCTTGGGCTCATCGCCATCCTCCTGTCTCAGCCTCCCAAGCACTGGTATTACAGGCATTCACCACTATGCAGGGCATTATTTAGTGTTGGGGAATCAAGTTCAGAGCCTTTTGTTTATAAGGCAAAGACTTTAACCTCTGTGCCATTCCTCCAGTCTCTATATTCATTTATTTATGCATTTACTGCTCTGGCCTTAGGAATTTCAGCTCATTTTCCTTTAGGCAAGTACAGCCCCTTGTTCTGTCCTACTACTGTACAGGTGGAAAAGTCTCACTTCATGTGTGTCTCTGCTTCATGTTTTAGAAAGAATTCAGTCTATTGAGTCCTAGAAATTGCTTCATTAGACAACTACACCTTACACAGTTTCAAGTTGCTTTTGAATCACTTGGAACTATGCATTAAGTAATCATAGTAGAATATGCAACCTTTTTTAGGGAAGTTTCAGTGTCATTCACTTTCCTTGAGTACTGGGAGCCATTTACTGTACTTTTTCTTGGTATTCTTAAGGCTTCCCAAAGGTGTCAAGATGAGGGCTCTCCAATGTTCTTAATTGCATATTAATTGTTGCATATTAATTTTCTGGACATTTTGAAAGAGAAAATAAAATAGTACCACTAATTGTAAGTGATGGCAGTAAGAATATATGTTATTCTTTTGTTCTAGAGTAAATAGAATCTGCTCTGAAAAGTTTTTATTGAATGATAAGTCTGTTCATTGCACAATCTTTGCACTCTAACGTATTTCCAATGACAGGCTAGCGCTTGCAGGAATCCCAGTCTGCACCTAAGAATGGATATTAAGTGGAGTTATATGTACCTGGTTCCATAAAAATTAGTCTTTAAATGATAGCTTCTTATTTAATTTTGCAGAGTTTTCTCTCAAGCAGGAATGGAATTTCATAAGCTTCAGATATGTTTAGCATTTGTGAGATATGAGTTACTTTATACCCATGCCCCATTTTTAATTCCTAAAATGATTCTATTCATTGCAGCATCTAAGAATATGCTGTATTTCATCAACATGTTCCTACATTGGACCAAGTCTGCCTAAATCATATAACAATGAGACCATGAAGGTTGTGTGTGTGTACAAGAAAAGCTCAAAATATTTAAAACACCATAGTATGATGTACTAATCATCTACTGCCCGCAACTCATGGCCAGTATAGGCTGTGCTTTTAAGCAAGAGTACTTATTATCACTGTTTATCTACAGGTGTGGCTGAGCTGGACCCCAGGACTCAGGGTCTCACAGGCCATGACCAAGGTGTCAGCAAAGACACCTGAATTGAATGGGAGAAGGGTTTTCCTTGAGGCTTGTTCATAAGGGGATTGGTGAAGCAGTGTTTGTTGCGAGCTGCTGCTCCGAGGGCCTTATCCTTTGGCATCTGACTAAGGGCTTCTCTCGGATCCTTTCCATGCAAGTGGTCTTTCCATATACCAGTAGGCTACATAAGAGCCAGCAGCCTGGAAGAACAGAGAGGGCTTAGAAGCTGAAGTCACCAACTTTTATACTCCTGACAGAGTGGCATCCCACTACTTTTGGCTCATTTTGTTGTTTTGAAGCACTTTCTATGGTCAGGACCACACTCACGGGCTGGGTACCAGGAGGAAGGAATGAGCAGGTATTATGTCAGAGGCTACCATTCGCAGATGGTTAACTTTTTTTTCTTCAAGGAGCATTGGAAAGGACACTAGTCTTTGAAAACCAAGTAACATTCGTTTATTACTTCACTGAATGTCCGTCCTTTGTAAGGCTGCTGACTTATACTGGGAACAGAAAAGAAAACCATCCATCATACGACATCTGTGTTTCCCCGTCAGGAAATCCCTGCCCTACACAGTGCAGAGGTAGAGTGAGAAACTGTCAAAATCTCACATCAAATACAGTGGCAGACATAGGCACCAGAGAGGACAACATGGGGTGTATCACCACATACACTGGGCATGGTAGGGCACACCTAAAATCTCAACACTCAAAAGGCTGAAGTTGGAGGATGACTAGGAGTTCAAAGCCAGCCTGGGCTACATACTGAGTTCAGAACCATCCCGGACTATGGAGAGATAGCCTTTCTCAAAAATAAATAAATGAATAAATAAATACAAAATCAACCAAAATATTTCTTGAATGTCTTTTACTGCAGTGTCTTTTACTCTTTTTCCCTTTGACTTTGTGTTCTGTTTTTGACTTTGTCACTCCCAGCATATGAAATCACTTCTAACATGTTAAATCAAATTACAAACATGTGTAAATTATATATGAAAGGAGACCTGTAGAAATATATATAAATATATATTTTATACATATACACATATGGTTTTATATACACATATATGCCCATGTATATATGTAATTACTATGTGCAAGACATTATTAAATCACTTAAATTCATATCATTGTGTCTGTTATTTTATTGTCTTCCATTACATAAGAATTTAAATATAGATTAAATGACCCTGCTAGATCATAGCAGACAATTTTAAATCCCAAATTGAATTTGTCCTCTAAACATGCTGCAATCTCTAAACTCTGTGGAGGCATCCAGAGCATTGAAAGAGACATTTTCTGCGTAAATTTCCTGAACTCCAAGGTAGAGTTCTACCATCTATCATCTTTCACAGATGGTTGGAATCATAGACTGAGAAAGACAAAGTTTAGCTCTCTGTGTCAGATTCCGTACCTGTCTCCTACCAGCTAAGTGACAAGGCCTTGGTCAGGTGAGGCTGATTGCAAGGCTCCTGCCCTTCACCTAGGCAAGGACACAAATCCCTTGGATGAAACCCCAGAGCTGATGACAGAAGCTTTGTGGCCGCCATTAATATCATGGGTGGGATGGATTCCTGGGGGCACTAAATCATACAATCTGACCCACTGCATGGACTTGCTTTAGAAAAAAATGTACGCTTTTGTCCCACAGAGCTAGCATGGAATGGCTTTTACTACCCAATTCAGGATGATCAATAGAACAAGGCTCAGAAACAACTGAAGCAAGAGAAGTCTTCCAAGGAATAAATTAGCATGTGGGCAGTGAGAGTGATGACCCCCTGACTCTCCAAGATCTCCGGTGATGAGAAATTGGGAAACCGACAAAGAAACACAATTATTAGCGGGTAAAAGGCTTTGTCAGGCTCTCCTGTCACCCCAAGAATAATGTTTGTTGAATTAGATATAAGGCAAAGTGAAGGAAGACCTTGATTTCTTTGTATGTGTGTTCTTGAGGCAGAGCTGGGCAGGAAGTGGAAATTACACACACACACACACACACACACACACACACGCACACACAGAACAATGTGAATCCTACAACCTTAAGAGACTTGGACTCAGAAAAATCATCTCTGCTAAAACTGTAATTCTCTTGCTCTTTAGTTGACTTTAGCTTTTTCTTTTTTCTTTCTTTCAAAAATGTGGTGTTACTATGTGTCACTTATAAATGACAATGGTTATGAGTATGGGATTATGAGTATGTAATGACACAGGTTGTGTGTTGGGTATGAGGTCCTGCATGGGTGTGTGCAGGTCACAGGTGCTGCGAAGCTTCATTTTAATTCCTTTGTCTTGTGCCCTTTTGTTCTCACCACCTTGGTTTCAGCTGGGTAAGCCATGTCTGAGTGACAGGAAAATGGAACAAGCTCAGGGTGCCAGGAGCCAAAGCCCTGTCAGTATTGTTGGATGGCAAAAGCATGATGAAGATCATGCTAAGAGCATCTCTGATCAGGATGCAGCATGCCCCAGCTTTCACAGAAATGTGAACGCCAGTGCTTCTAGCTCCTTTGGAGAGTGAGAAAGGAGAAGGAGAAAGGAGAGAGAGAGAGAGAGAGAGAGAGAGAAGGCGAGGCAGAGGAGGGAGGATGGTGGGTGAAGCTAGTGAGCCTTTCTATGGTCATTTGTTAAAATGACTTTTTAATGACGGCACAAACTGTTTTCACATCTTAGGTACACAGCGGAAATGGAGACAAAAATAAATCACATTCCTGAGCTCTTGGCATGAAACCAAGGAGAGCTGGAACTACTTAAAAGATGGAGAGGGGGAAAAAGATGTAAAATTTACATTTAAATATGCTCTCTGATTTTACATTTGCATATAATTACTTAACTAAAGAACAATGATTTTCAAAGGTCAGAAACTACCTTTTTATAAATGTGAAATTTCATTTTTGGAATAATTACAAGGAAAAATATAGAGATTATTATAAGATTGACTTAACATATTCTGCAATGCAGATTGATGACTTCAAAAAATTTAGGAGGTAAATCAAATGTCTTATTCTCTGTTATTTTTAAAGATATTATATCAGATCATTTAATTATATTTTGCAAATAAAAATTGCTTCAGTAAGACAGATACGTTCAAGCCTAGGTTTAACTCTACCACACTCAAGAGCAAGTGCTGCGCGTGCCTTACTTCGGGAGCAGCTTGACACACCAGGCAAGACTCACACTGTGTCTTGTCAGTAGTTTTCTTAGGAATCCTATCTTGCTGCCTCAGTTAGACCAATAATGCCATTTCATCTTCCTGACCTTTTTAATTCATGGCAGTGCTCCATGTTAACTCACGATTTTCTCTGAGTGCTATTTCAGTGTTTCTTGCACTTTAGATCCCTGGGAAAGACCGTGGTTTGGAATGACCACCATGCTGTCTTTATTCTTTGCAACCCTTAAGTTACATGCGGAGACATTACGAAGAGATGCTGATTAGAAAAATGATTATTTTTTTTTCCTTTTTTTAAGAAATTCACGGGGAGTTGGCCTTACTGAAATCTGAGCAAGGTCCCTCATCCTCGCATGACCCTTATAATTGCTATTTAACAATGAAAGAACATAGATAATTACGGGCAAGGGAAGCTTTAGAGCAAGTCATTTGTTTCTTTGATCCTCGATTCCTTCTCGGTGACAGGGTAACCCGCACACATATGGAGAAATGTTATTTACACTCGGCTAGTATTGCCAAGTGACCTTGTATGAAAAAACAAAGTGTGTGTTGACAATAGATAGTATATTTCTACTTCTCGGATGGCCTATGGAACACTGCACCCCATGCAAAGAAAACGTTATAGAAAACGGGACAGCACCGATGCCAAATGTCAAAAATGAAAATAGTGGAGATCAACACAAAGTAAAAAGAAGTACAACTATATGCACAGACACATGTTAAGCATGTCGAAACGATAAGATTTTAACTAATCTTCGAGTTGATCCTTTCTAGTAGTTCCTTTGCTTTTTCCATCACTTTCTAGGAAAACTTTGTTAATGAACCCACATGCCTTTTTAACCAAACCCAAGACAGGAAATCGATACTTTGCACTAATCCAACGAAGCACACATTTAAAAGCCCTAAATTGAGGAGTGTGGCTGGCTTTTAAAATATCCAGATGCATGAAGCTATTTTAAACACCTTAGCTTTAACAGGACCAAGCAGGTTTTCTGCTGCCTAAATATTTCCACCCTGGCCCCGGCTCAGGGGCGAGAGTGTCACACTCAGTAAGCTACCAACTGACTCAGTCATTTAGGGGCAGCAGTGTGACCTTAATTAAAATGTAAAGGATGATGTAGTCAGGTCCAGTAGAGAAGGTCTGTAATTTTCACACTCGGGGTAGCTGAGGCAGGAAGATTGCAATTTCAAGCCCAGCCTAGGCAACTTGGCAACTTGAGGAAACTTATCTTTAAATAAAAACAAAACAAAACAAAACAGAACAAGCAGCAAGAAAATAATAAAAATATCTCATGATTTTTTCGTGAGTTTTGGCTGACTAGAATTGTTTAGAAGATGAGTTGGGGATGATTTTTCAGCAAGACAGACAGATTTAGCAAAAGGATGGAGATGTAGGTTATTGTGAAGGCATTGGGCTAAATCCCCAGTACCAAAAAAAAAAAAAAAAAAAAAAAAAAAAAAAAAAAAAAAAAAAAAAAAAAAAAAAAAAAAAAAAAAAAAAGAAAGAAAAGAAAAGAAGAAAAAAAGAAAAAAAAGAAAGAAAAGAAAAAAAGCAATGAAGGAAAATAATAATTAGATATTGGAACAATCTCTATGTTATTTACAAACAATGATTTATTTTTTAGAGGGAAAGCCCTTTTATCTTTTTTGAAATATAGGATTCAGGAATACTTTGAACATAATGAAATTTTTGAGACTATAGATTATGTGAAGGAACAGAAAAGATCCTAAAGGTATCAAGAAAAGCAATGAACACAGGAAGAAGGAAGCCACAAAGCCTTGCTGCCCAAGCTCCGGAAACAAAAGCTAGAACAAAGAACTCAAGCTCACATAGGGTGGGGGTTCCTTCTAGTTCTATGGACTGGAATTGAATGTGCGTCATAGGATGTAGATGCTGGAAGCACAGACACGTCTTCCACAAGGAGGATCCTGGCCTCGTCTGTTGGTGTCTTGCTGATGGGAGCCTCTAGGCCTCACCCCTGTCTTTCTCCTTGTGCATTTCTCCTACCTGTACAGGTCCATAGAGAGGCAGGAGAATTCCCTCCTTTGTAGCCAGTCGGAAAGGCCAAGCACACAAGTCCTGGCCGCATCTCAGAGCACCCCCAACAACTGTAACAAGCGCCTGGTGCTCTCCAATCCTCAGGCCAACCTGATCCTCAGGACTCCCCTGCTCTCCACAGAGACTTCAACCATCTATGTAGAGACCGTGTCCTTAGCTCGCGGTGTCATCACTGGCGCGAGGGGATTCAGGTCGTGTTCTGCTTTCTCCTGAATCCTGCAACATAGAAATTATCCTATATTAAATCCTACCAAGGAAATCAAACCTGTGATACAAATTAACATGAGACAGTTATAATTTCAATCAGATTGATTAGACTAGCCTTAAAGAAAATCCAATTGATATAAATACAAGTGTATCCTTCACAACACTGGGGAAAGCTCCAAAAGTTGCAAATGTTCTGGGATATGGTTTAAAATACATATTAAAAACCACAAGCTGTGCCAGATACTTTTATCCAGAGGTTTTAGATCTATGAATTAAAGTGTGGCTATAATGAAAATAATGTAAAGTTATTAAAAACTGTATGATATCAATTGAGAACTTTGTGTAGTTCCGTATTCATTAGTCAGAATGCTAATGTGACTGATGTGAACAGATGCAGAACACAGGCACCGTATGTGACTGCAATCTCCTGTTTGAAGGAGAGATTTGGTGGTAACTGTATCAATATAAACAGACCACAAGGTGTCCAGACACCAGGTTAAGCCCTCTCTTCGTGTGTCTGCAAGAATGTACCTAAGAGATGTCGGCGTTGGAGCTGGTGGGCAAGGCCAAGCTCATGGCCATCCTGGCTTGAGAAAACAGCATTTAATTTTGAACATAGAAGAAACAGTGGAGCAAGGACGAATGAACTCTCAGCCGAATAGCTAAAGCGGAATGTCAGTCCGCCCTTGGAGTTTTCTGACTCCAAGCACTTCCGGTACAAACCGTCTGCTCTCAAGTTTCTAGGCATTCAAATTGTTTTATCAGCTTACCTGGCTCTCCATCTTGCAGAATAGAGGCTTTAGAATTTCCGAGTTTCCACAATCATATGAGCCATTGTGTGTGTGTGTGTTGGAGGTGTGTGTGGGGGGGTGTATTGAGAAACGATCCCAAAGTCTTCACTCTGAGCCTCCGAGCTACATCTGCATGTTAGTTTATATTTCTTGACAAGATCTTGCCAAGTAATAAGTTGCCCGGTCGGGACTCAAATTTGTGATCCTTATGGTTCTGTCTCCCGTGGGGTGCTGGCACTACAGGAAAGGCAATTTCTTACAGTACACCAGCATATATACATATACAATGATTTTATCTTCTCAAAGTTCTGTTTTTATGAAGAGACCCGGACTAATACTTTGAATACATTTCCTCAGAGAAAACAGTAAAATAAATACTTTATCATAAAACCTCTAATATTTATATGTGAATTTGGTAAAACATAAATCAGTTCAAATTATCCTAACTTAATCAATGTTACTGAAATCAAAAAGGCAAACAGGAATTATCCTGATCTACTATGACATTTGAGGAGTGGAATTAACTAGAATTATGCTGGCAGTATAGTATATTATAAAGTAGCAAAGTTGTTTGCACAGTATTATTTATATATTTTGATATAGACCAGCCTTATTTAAAAGTAATTATGCTGGAAATATTCTATGCCTAAATTTCCCAATACAGAAGCTACTAGCCACATGCAATTGAACATCAAAATGTGCCTGTAATGACTGATAAATTATTAATTTTACTAGTGTTATTTAGGCTTAACTAATCACATAAGGCTAATCACCACATTTTTTTGAGACAAGGTCTCTCTCAGTTGTCCAGGCTGTTCTTGAACTCACTATGGAGCTCAGGCTGATCTCAGGCCTTGTTGCAATCCTTCTGCCTCAGCCTCATGAATATTGAGATTACACGCATTTGGCCCCACACACCTCTTACATAATGCTAGGGAATTGAACCCAGAGCCTTGAGCTTGCTAGGCAAGTGCTTTAACCGCTGAGTTATTCCTCCAGCCCTACAATTTAAATGGTATGGCCCTAAGGCATATGCTTTGTGAGTTTTTGTATGTTTCACATTTGATTAGTCAACTAATATGTCCTATTGTCTCATGAATACATGCCACTGTGATAAAGCGTCTAATCTTCCAGAAAATAGTATCTAGAAAAATGCATGCCAAAATGTCAACACTGAATAATTTCTGTTTTTTTCTTGTTTTCTTTTTTTTTATTCAGCGTTATTCTTTTTTCCTCTTCGTTCTGTAAGTATTGTTGTCCATTACTACATGTTTACAAAGCACAGTGTATGCATTCACTCTGGGGAACTGCTGCATGCATCGCATCTTAATCATTATCACTTTCCCTTCTCTCTTCCAAGTCTACAAATATTTTATAACTTGGTGGTGCTGAAAGCGTGCTTTGCAGACTCTTTGCACTCCCCATGACACATTTAAATAAAATCAACATGTTTTTATAATAAAACAAAGTATGATTCATCACTGTGTTGACATTTGCTTGAGGATAAAAAAAGCACTTGGAGATAAAGCAACTGGGTGTCTTGATTACTTTCTCATTGGGAAAGAATATCCTACATTCACATTTAAGGAAGGAAAAGTTTATTTTTGCTCACAGTTTCAGAAGTTCTCACACAGTCTACACATGGGTGGAGAGCGATGGTGGAAACACATGATAAATAGCATCCGGAGAGCTGTCCACAGCTTGGCAAGTAGAAAGCCTAGCATGGGAGGAAGGGCAGAGCTACCTTTCACATCCTCTCCCAGTAATCCTCCGTTCTTGGTCAAGCTCCCCTGTGCCACCTCCTCCTGCTAACTCCCTACTCTTACAGTACCTGGTTGCACTTGTTTTTCAGAACATCCCAATGCATGAAACCTCTGGATCATTGCACATGCAAACCATAATACTGGGTCTTCGTACAAATCAAGGTTGAACTACCAGGCTACATAGAACTTTTAGTTTTTTCATCACCACGCTCTGCAGAACAAATAAAGTGTCTGTTTTCACACAAATATTATCAAAAGAGGTAAACGTTGTTAAGTTTAATTACATAACTATGATTTTCTACACATAATATAAATCTTGCATGTGAAAAATATCAGAATATAATGGTTACCACAGAGAAAAGCACTTCTGTCATAGATGTGTAAATTTGCTTTTTTCATGAAACACAATCATTACTGGGTAAATGAAAGACAAACTCTGGTTATCGAGGGTGGTACATATGTCAGACATATTGATGAAAATGCATGAGGTGTGTTTATTACCTCGAGGGAAAAAATGAAGTGAGTTCCTCACCGCAAAAACAAATTCCAAGCTTTCTAGTAGGAGTTAGATCTTGGGAAACTCGTTTCCCCACGTTGTCGTGAATGACTTTTCTGATGAGTTGAAGAGTTTGGTGATACTATTGATGATTATGAGGATATATTTTTGATATAAAGTATATAGAAGTTTGGGAGATCTGCATCCATTAGTGAGTTAATATTTCATTTGTTTATATTAAACAACCTAAATTTATGCCTCAGAGTTCTGGAGGCTGAAAGTCCAAAGTCACAGCGTCGGTAGGAGCAGTTTCTGTTGAGTTCTCTCTTCCTGGCACCAGCCAGTTGTGTTCTCCACAGGCCTTCATGTGCCACTTTTTCCTTGTGTGGCCCCAGTGTCTTCTCACAAGGACACCACTGAGAATGAGTTTGTATTTTCTATGTAAGATTATTCCAGTCAAGAATGGGGAAAGATATACCCAAAAATTAAGAATAAACCTATTGTTTTTAGTGTAGCAGGAAGCAAAATCTCTTTTAAACATTTTCAAAATCTACACTGCAATCAGTCTTAAGAAATTATCACTCATTAAGCAGGACAGTTTTAAAGAAAGCTATCTACAATGCTCTCAGTTAGCTATTCAAATGCCTTCTCCTTTTTCAAGTCCGTATTTAGAAAAGATACATTTTCTTCAGATGCTTAAACCAAAGAACAAATAGAATGCAGAAGCAGATTTGAGAACTAATGACCATTAGGCCATATATCAGAGATGGAAGAACATCAGCCGAGAACACTATTCAATATTTTGCTCTTTAAAACCTTTTTATATAAAGATATTACTATTGTTGACTAATTAAATGTTTCTATGATTTTTCTAATATAGAATATTGGCTCTCAGTTTTGAATTAGTTCCAATATCCAGATTTTAATTTCTAAAAAATAAATACAATTAAAGTAAGTACTTTCTAGACTTCTAAGAATAAAACTTTAACAATGTAAAGAAATCTTGAAAAACTGTTAACGAACAGAAAATTATTGACTTAAATGACTGAGAAGTAACAGATATAATAAAAATTAGCTAGAAATTCTTCATTTATGGATTATTCTATTACAAAGCCTCAATTACAGTGTCTCCTGTTTTCTTTCTTCATTTCTTGTTTTATGATATCTTATTTTATGACATGTTTCATTTCCTATTTTATGATATCACGTGTGTTTTTATGTCATTATATCTAATTATTTTCAAAAGAAATGTTAACAAATTTACTCACTTTATGAATTCTTTGACAAAAAGTGTCAGACTCTGTGTCTGGTCTGGAGGTTTGCGTATTGATGATTTGACTCAGGCAAACTGGTACCCTCCCCTTTTATTTGAAACATATTTTTGTCCTTGAACATTCTATAGCCGCAACCTCAGAGAATAAAGGAAGAAAGACTCATTACAGCATGGAGAATTAGCTCCCTTTTGTGCTATTCTGAAAGAGAAAGATTGAATAATCACGACATCTTCCCCACAAGCATTTATGTGAGTCAGTGCCAGCAGCTTCAGGGTCGTTGCTGCCTGTGTCTCTTTGGTACAGAGCCATGATGTAAGCAGCACCATCTCTTTCCCAGCAGCTCTCTCTTTTGAGGGCACACTGCAAAATTTGCTCTGTTGTCCATGCTGCTACAAGCATGACTCACCTCGATTACCCAATGTACACAGCAGTGGGATGTGAGGAAACCCTGTGTTTACACAGAGACTGAGGCTGCAGGAAGGGCAGGATGGGAAGAATGTCGTTAATTGGAATGAACTCTGCAGAAGTAGGCTTTGTAACTCATACCTGAGCTCAAGACTGGAAAGTTTGATGACAACCATGTGTGTACCAGTTAGCTTTGTACTTTGACTATGACTTTATTCATAGGATAGGACTATCTTAAGGGACTCATTACAGGTTTGCTTACCTTTTGACCGTTTCCTTAGAAGAGAAGTTCAAAGCATACACAGAGCAAAAGAAACAGAATTCTCATTTTACCCACTGATATCCATTTGCACACAGTCTTGGTGTAGACACGTTAAGACCGAGGAGAACAAGAAACAACATAAAAATCACTTATGTTCAAATTATGCACACGGTATTTGCACATATGGCTACATACAAATCAATACCTGTTTCTTCATTCCTACTTTCATCTTTCTATATATGTACTCATCTGTTTAAGTTCTTTTAAAATGAAAATTGCTATAGAAAAAATATTCCCACACCATCAATAAAAAAGCATTGGTTGATAAAACGAGAAAAAGAAAAATTTTGTATGTAGCAAATCCTCCTTATTATATGAGGTGTGATGTTCCTCCACAGATATCCACATCAGCACCCCAAGAACAAGTTAATACGTATGCATACTTGTTTGGAAAAAGGGATTTTTACGTTGCAACTGAAGTCACCTTAGGATGGAAAATATTCCATCCATTATCCTGGGGGTGGGAGTCAGCTAAATGACTTTAATCCTTAAATACAGACAAAACTTCTTGTCTGGGGTGAAATATTAACTCTGAGAACTGGACACTGTTAATCATTGCATGGCTTGACCTGAGAAAGGACGTGAAGAGCCCTGACTTCAGGTGCCTATTAGAAGCTGGAAAGAACAGCGAAATGAAAGGATTGTCCTGTAGAGGCCCCCTGGAGGTGTGCAGCCCTGCCTCAGCTTCAGTCCAGTAAGACTGTTGTGTATCCCCAAGAAGGAAAGACAATAGATATGTGTTGTTAAGGCAGTAAACAGGTGGGTTTTGTTACTGTCCACATAGAAAGTCAGTAGGCCCGGATTCTTTGCAGTTTAAGCAAACTCCATTTTACCTTTGCCCGACCCTAAAAGGTCCAAGTGATGTAGACATTAGAATAAATTGGTAAATATCCCCAAACAGATCCAAACTAAGCCTTCTTCTTTTTGATCTCATGTTTAGGTCACGTCTTTACTGTATGTTTTCTCTTTTGTTTAGTAATTTGGTTTGTACAGCAGTGATGTTCATTGTACCCTTTGGTAAGCACCTCGACTCCAGGCCACGTATCATCTCATACGACGGTGCTTGGAACGTTGATTTTTGACAACCAATCTTGGTAGATGAACTATCTCATAATTTAAGTCTAGTCAGAGATTTTATACAACAATCTGAATATTTTGTTTTATTATTTATTTTTTTATTTATTTCCTGAAAAATCTCTAATTATCTAGCTGTAGGTACTGTTTGTTATATTCAATCAAGTGTTATAATATAATAATCTTTGCATATCCAATAATGTAATGACAATTTTTGAGGACAGAGATTTGAAATATTAACTGACACTGAGTGTTGAAACCAGCTATGAAGATCGAAGGGTGATAATAATAGTTATATTTGTAGAAGAGAAAAGCTCCATCTTTGGGTTTATAAAGAACGTATGCTTATTGGAATTATTCTAAGTGCTTTACTAGTCCTAATTAGGAGACTCAAAAATCTAGTAAGATTTCTAGAGGAAAAAAAAATGTCATATAGATGCCAGCTTAGCAATACAACTGTGAAGGAAGTTGAAGAAATATATTTCTGAGGTTTTCTGCACTAACTTAATGAGTGTGATCACTGCTTCCTAGTGAGTACTTGTAAATTATACAGATGTTCTATATTACAGATCAAAAATAGTCAATTTATTTGATTTTGATTACAGGCCAAAACATTTTGAACTTGATCTACCCACCATTCTCTGTACACCCCTCTTTCCCAGTTTATTTGCATCTCCTTGGCCTCACCAGGTCAGCAACTTTAAAGATTTTGCCTTCCACTTAAGACCCTCTGTGCTCAGTCATTAAATTATGTCTACACTGGACCAGATCCAGAAAGGGACAGAGACCAAAGAATGTTCAGAGACGACATGAAAGAAGAGGAGGCTGAGGCAGGAGGACTGCTGTGAGTCCAAGGCCAGCCTGGGCTCCATAGTGAGTTCAGGACCAGCCTGGGCTACAGAGCAAGAACCTGTCTCAAAACCAAAAACAACAACAACAACAACAAAGCTAAGAAGAGGTTGTTCTCATGTCTTAGATGAAGCAGATACTGTTTACAGTGGTCCATGAATACAGGGTACCTAGGGAGGTGCGCTTTCACATAGGATGCTTTTGGGGGCTAGATATTTTGACTGTTTCAGGTCTCCCCTCTGTATCTACTAAATATATTCCATTTTCTTAGAGCCCAAGTAGTGCCCATTACATAGTTTCTTTTTTATCTGTAGATATGATTCTCCTTGAATTATTTTGGAAGTGACTTCTGAGACTATTTGTTTCTGTGTTTATCTTTTTATTTCACATGAAGAAAATACATGGAAACAAATAAGAACGTGCTAGTGAGTTGAAATAAGTTTATCCAGGAGGAAAGTATGTTTAAAAAAATTTGGAATGTGGATTAGTAATAATAAAGAACAAAGAATTACCTTGTGGGGTAACATAGGAGCACCTCACATAAGAAGTCCCATACTAGGTAAATCCTGCTGATTCGGTGAGTTTCACTGGTTCTCAATTTTATGACCAAACATTGTGAAGAGCTAAGCAGCCTTTTCATGGTCTCAGTGGTGACTGATGCCCGAAGAAGGGACACAAGGCAACATGCATATGTCTCAAGTTAATATCTCTTTTGTGCCGTGTTCATCTGTAACCTCGGGGAGAAGGAGGTGCTTATGACTGTGCTGGCATAGCAGAGAAGCTACGGCACAGTTTAAAAAGAAACAGTTGGAGTGTGATCTAATCTCCATGTTCCAATTTACTTATGTAAAAAGCATGCATAAAAAATTAAACCTCGCTGCACAATGTGTCTGCTTTTTGTTCCTGGCAGGCCTCAGCCCTGCCGGAGCACCGAGCACAGTCCTGGCCTGAGAGAGACCTAGAGATACCTTTAAATAATACATCCATTATTTAGAAAATACAACTTTTATAAATTTAATATTAATTTGACTGCCCCCTAGTTATTATATCTGTTCCATAACTACATCTCCGTGTTCAGGCCTCTCTCGTGGTTGTCATTTGACCTCCGTCCCGGTGACAGCGGGAACGCGCAGCTCTGCACCAGCCGTGGGGAGTGACATCAGATTAAATTAAGCACTCATGTGTTTATGGATGAGCATTGGAAAGCAGGGATACAGGTGCCACGAGGGATGAATAATGCAAAAAGAAGGTGCTGGTCATATACTCAAGTCCCTCGGTCAAGTACTACGTGGGCTAGTCGTCCTCAGTGGAGCTGTGTGGGAGGTCAGAGTAACAAAGGAGCATCCTTTATAAGCTTTTAGTATGTGTCTCAACATTTGTTGTTTGAATTAGCTATCAGCAACATAATATTGATTCCAAAAAAATTCTTCTCTCTGTGTTTTATTTTTGTTGCCATTTATGTGGACTTGATAGCTGTGCTTAATATTGTGTTAGGGACACAGGAGTGACCAAAACATACAGTGAATGTTTAAATTACAAAATAAAAGGGGGAGGGAAGGCCATATGAAGTTGCCATGATATGTATGTGCACGAAATTTTTAAGTTTACTGTAAACATTGTGTATCACAAATGCATACTAATTAAAAATGGAGAAATGTAGTAATAGACCTACTGCCATTAGTCCCCCTAAAGACACCCCACTCGTTTTGCACACACTTATATATCCTGATACTTCCTGAGGCAGTTCTGAAATTCCTCTGTCAGGGATGGGTTTATGTAATGTGATCAAAACTTCAGTAAACGGGGCTGAAGAGTGCCTCAAACGGAAAGGGATGGTCACAAAAAACATGACGGTGTGTCCTCGTCCACTTTATTTATGAGATCTGGCACCATAAGACCTCTGGCTCTTCCCAAAAGTCAAAATCACCATGAAGAGTGAACATTTTGAACTGTTTCTGGACATGGAAGTAGGCATGAGAGCACAGTGAAAGACATGAGGGAGCACATCCAGAAGTGTTTCAGAAAGTGACAGTCATCGTGGAACAAGGCCTCTCAAAATGAGGGGGAGTATTTTGTGTGGTTTCAATGAAAGTGTGTCTTTTACTGTAACAGATTTCTAAAAATGTAAACACTTAACATAAGACCCTCTCCCAAGTGCTCAGTCCTTAAGATGCAATCAGCCTAACTCATTCCACATCCATTGAGACTGCTTCTGTGAGAAGTCAGAAAGAACAATGAAATGACAGTCGTTGGAGAAGCTGGAATCTTTGTGTACTGTTGGTGACAGCATAAATTCATGCAGCTGGTAGGGAACACTGTATGGCAATTACAGAAGTCAAGCCCAGTGGCACAGTCCTGCAATCCCAGCACTCTGGAAAGCTGAAGCCAGAGAATCACAAGTTTGAGTCCAGCTTGGACAGCTTAGTGAGAGACGATGTGTTAAAATAAGTAATAAAAATGAGATGGGAATATATCTCAGAGTTAAGGTCCTGAGCCTGATGCCCAGTGTCACAAAGAAAAGGTTAGAAAGAGAATTGCATATAATTTAACAATTCTACGTCTAAGTATGTCTCCAAAACTACTTTAGCAGAATCTGGAAGAGATATCCACAGTAGCCAGATGTTGGAAACAATCTTCCTATCCATTAATAGATTAATTGATGAAAAAATTTCAGTTTTACACGATGAAAAAATTCTGGAGAAAGAATGAATCTTCTAACAGTATGAATATACTTGACATTATTGAATTGTACACACAGTAATGGTAACATTTTTTATGTGTGTTTATCATAACAACAATTTCAAGGTTGATACAGGTCATAAATATATGACTGACAGAGTGCTAAAGATAATACACTCAAACGCTCAGTATATGTATAAATAGTACACGTGGAGCCAGTGCTTAGCTGTTGTTCTCTGAATAATCCCCACAGAGGATCACCCCGTTCTCAGGCCAAATAACCTGATTGGAGAAGAAAAGTCAAGGAGGGAGGGAGAGAAGCAGGAACAAGCGCACAGACCGACGGAGGTAGAGAAGCGCTCACCATGCCCATCTTCTTCTAAGCAGCACAGACGAACCGACTGCCATGTAAAGTTAGGTTTCACCGCTGAATCCCCGGAAGTCTTTTACTTCTCGCTCCACGTGTTGAAAAAATGAACCTCTGGGTTTTCTGAGTGTCTTCTGAGGAAGCGCTCTTCATTCCGGCTTTGCAGAACAGCGCTGTCCGGAAAGCCCGATGCTCTAACCGGAAATCTTACTTCTCTATCTATTGGAATGATCACGTATCTTTTTTACAGTTGTTAATGTTGCAATACCTTGATTAATTTTCAAATGTTAAGCCAATCTTGTAGTTCCAGAATAAACAAGATTTGGTGATTATATCATGTTCTTTTTGCAAATCATTAATTTTCCTGTGCTATTAAAATTTTAAAAGAGTTATTGCATTTATGATCAGGAGGAATATTGCCATCTTTTTAAAATCAGTTTTGATGTCCGGGTAACTGTGATGTCAGAGATTAAAATAGGACATTTCTTCCTCTTCAATTCTTTGGAACAGTTTGTCTGATTTGTTATTTCTTTCTCAATCATTTGGCATATTTACCATATTTATTTGTGGGAAAGTTTTTAAAGGTAAACTTAGTATCTCTAGCAGATACTGGCTACCCAGATTATTTCTCCATGAGTCCATCTGGTAATTCTGTCCCCAGAACTTTATCCACTTAACTTACATATTCATTGATCTAAAGTTGTCATTAAGATTATTTAATTATCCTTTTCATGCTTTTAGAGTATATAATTATTTTACTGTTTTTTATTATTGATCGCTTGTACCATGTTCCCTTTTTTTGGTCAAATCATCAATTTTTATGATTTTCTCAAAGGATTAACTTTTGTTACGCTGCCTTTTTTGTTCTCTATTTTTGTTTCAATAATTTCCCCTCTGATTTTTATTACATTCTTTCTTTGGCTTTTTGCGGTTTGTTTGTGTTCTTTATTTCTCCTTCCTCCCCCGTTCACAGTACTAGGGACTGAACCAAGGGCTTTCGCACTGACTTACATCCACAGCCTATTTTTGTTTTTTTTTTTTTAATTTTGGGACAGAGTTTCACTAAATAGCTAAGTGTGACTTGGGATCCTTCCACAGCCTTCCACAGTGCCACAATTATAGGCCTAAGCCACCAGACCTGGCAGGTTATTTATATTCTCATAATAGTTTCTTACGGTAGAATATGAAGACACTGCCTTGAAATGTTTCATCTTGTCCAATGTAATTATTTATTAAGAACCTATTGTTTTTTTATGTTTGGCATACTCACCTTCAGTTTAATCAAAATATCCTTTCAATTTTCCTGTTTTGTTTCTTTTGTTCTTTCAGGTTCTATAAGTAATTTTAAAATATGTTAACTTATTTTCCAACATTAGAGAATTTTCCAGAAATCTTTTTATGTGCATTTCTAATTTAATTTTGTTGTGTCTGAAGAATATATTTTATATAATTGAAATTCTTTTAATTTTTCAAGAAATGATGGGGCCCAACCAACATAGTAGTGATATAGAATGGTTTCATTGGTGGCCCTGCATGGTTTGGTGAGAAGGCTGGAATTTGCTAAAATAACTTTCTCTACAGCTTAGCTTAGGAAGATAGAGGATTGGCTGGACCTGAATGGTGCCAATAGGGTGGGGGGAAAGCAGAGAAATTCACCACCAGTGAGAGCAAGTTCCCAGACAAGAAGCGAGACTAGGGCCAGACTTGGCAGGCAGGGGCTGGGGCTACAAACGGCAAGCTGTTCAAATAGCCTGTGACTGCAAACAGCAAGTGCAGGGGGAAATTGTAGCAAGGACAGCAGCCTGGAAGGCTCCAGACAGTCTGTTGCTGTGCACCCCAACAGGGGACCCTGGCAGCAGGGTGCCACAACAAAGGAAACTGAGTTATCCTGGCTGTGGTGCCGAAGCAGAGGGAGGTCCCAGCTGAAAGGCTCTAGAGCTTGGAAACTTCAGAATGAAGGCAAGCTCCTGGTGTCACCGTGCTGGAGTCATAGTGCTGAAGTCACATCTCGTGACCACTGGCAGGGCCAAGGAGGACAATTGGAAGCAGCTTTGTGAGCTCTCCTAGGAGATAGACTGCCAACAAGCCACAGACCAGGGAAGGTGGAGACCTGCCTTGCCAGTCTCTAGGCAAGAAAGAGTGTTTGTAATAAGGTGAGTGGGCGAGGCGGGGGTGGTTTTGTTTCTCCTGAAAGATGTGGGATCAATGAAATCAGGTTCCAGAAAGCACATGTCATATTTCACAACATCTACAGACAGGGTGGGAGAACAGCCAGCTTCCCCAGGTGTGGTGTGTTCAGGGGACGGGAAGGGTGACCACCTTTGGGCACAGGGCCATCCTGATCTCACTCATTCCAATCTAACAGAATTGGCAGGAAATGCGTCAAAGTGGAAAATCTTAACAGACTGGGACAAAAGAAGAAGAAGGAGAACTGGCTCCGACCTCCCCCTTGGCCTGCAGGTCTTGAATGTGAGGATTCCCCATAAAAATACCACAGAGGAGCAATTATTGTGTGCTTCGGGTTCACTTCAGTGGTTTTCTGTGGGCATAGTGAGCTTGCACTATTTCTGCTGTTAATTTGTGTTTATCTGGTGTGGTTTTTTTCTTAGTTTCCTTTCCCATGTTTCTGTTTCTGTGATTTGTTAGTTTTGGCATTTCTTTCTCAAGTCGCTCTTTGTGCCCCTTTCTATGGATTCTGGAGGCATACACTCTATTTCACTCTCCTAGTTTCTTCTTACTTGTGTTTCTATTACTTAAGTTGACCCACTTTCTTCTGATCTTGGGTTGGAGCTCAGTTTTTCTCTATCCTATAAATACCCTTCTTTTTTCTATCACTCTCCCGCAGCTAACATTCTGTCTTAGTCAGCTCTCTGCCTACCACCATCAGTCTTGCTAATGGTACTGTTAAGTATTGATAACTTACAGCAATAGACTTGTCATGTTGATAAGCAATAGTTTTATAGTATTTAGCTAGACATAGAACATTAAGGTAGATTTTTTCTGTTATCACCAATAATTTAGTGTTGCTTTCAAAGGCTTCTTTTAATATGTTACAAGAGAATCTACATACCCCCTACATAAGTAGTATAGATCACATTTATAATGTTAAAAATGGAATAACTGTATAAGTTGATATTTATCTACAGCTCATAAGAGTTAACTATAACCAGTGATATCAACATCACATTCCTCACTGTTAAAGAGGGCATGGTGGTTGGAGCCTATTAAGGATTGATAACTTCTGGTGGCTTGGTTTAGTCTAGGTAAGCCCTATAGAGTATTATTTTATTATTGATGATGGCACACTGCCAATATAAGTGGAACATTTTGAGATATTGATATAGCTTTATTTAGATAGATACATTGATGGAATAGACTTTTAATATGAAGGGTACAATAAACTGTGTATTAAACATATTGTATTAACATATAATAATCTACTAGTCTTAGATTATAATTTTATCATAGAACTTTAATTATTGATTAAGGCATACATATTAATCTTGATAAATGATATTTGCCCAAAGTACCTTGTCTATAGACCACATATAATTCTAAAATCTGTTCTTCCTTCTCAAAAAATGTTAAGATTAAAAGATTAGGTAACAACAACAGGTTGGTTCTTGAGAAGACTCCAAAAAATAATTTGTGAGTAGCTAAAAACAGAGATAAATACTAAAATCTGAATGACCTCAAGAAAATTACAAGAAAATAAATAATCTAAAAGAAAAATCTGCATAGTAGAGATAGAGTCCATTGACACTACCTGGTTTACAACCAATAGAACAATAGAATCATGGGAAAACAAGGCAATCAATCACCTGCAAATTTGCTCAACTCTCCAGAGCTGATATCATGGGTCCTAAGTAGAATAACCTATAGAAAATGAATTAAAAAACAAATGGACCTGTTGGCCAGAAGCCTCAAACAAGGTATTCTTAAACACATACAAAATATGCTTAGTGAATTCAAATAAAATTTAATCAAATAAAAGTTTTAATAGATTAAAAAAATCTAATGACTATAAAGGAAACACAGATAAACAGATAAAGCAATCCAAGAAATGAAGGAACATTTCACTAGAGAAGTAGAAAGTCTGAAAGGGTTTCAAGCTGAAATGCCAAACATGAAAAACTCGCATGAAAACATGGGAAATCATTTAGAACATTGAAGATAGATTATTGGATCTTTAGGATAAGGTTGACAAACTGGGTCACATAGTTAGGGATAACCAAAATGCAAAAAGATAATGAAAGACAAGGTACAAGAGAGACAACCTCAGAATTCTGGGAGTGTAAGAGAAAATGAAGGACAGTGCAAAAGGTATAAAAGATATGTTCAACGAAATTATAGAAGAAAATTTTCAAGCCCAAGAAAAAGATTAACCCCGAGCTACTGTAAAAATATGGAACATCAAATAACCTTGATCAGAAAAGAACGTTTCCATGACATTATAATTAAAAACCCAGATATTCAGCATAAACAGAGAATACTAAATATAGCAAGAGAAAAAAAAAATAACCTACAAAGACAAACCCAGCAGAAAAATTGCAGATTTCACAATATGAAACTTAAGGCAGTAGATCATGTATGATTCAAACATAGAAAGAATATAAAGCCACTGCAGACTGTCATATACAACAAAATTGTCCTTCAAAAGAGAGGGAAGAGTTATATTTGTTCATGATAATGAAAACCTAAAGAAATTCATGACCGCTGGACCAGTGTTGCTCAAAATACTTAAGGGAATCTTAGAGTGACAGAGACCATCAGCACCAAAGATCCCAGAGACTAAGAAGCCACAAAACCAGAAGAATGAGCTAATATTACAGTAGAGCAGATAATGAGCACTGAAATATCACAATGATGAGAGGACGTAGGAAATATATCACTCGAATAATGCTCAAGGTTAATGGTTTCAAATCTTTTAGCCAAACACACACATTGGCATATTAGATCAAAAACCAAAATTCAACATTTTTTTTTACTTGCAAAAGATTCATCTTACCCATAAGGAAACCTATAGACTGAAAACAAAAGAATTAAAGTAAAATTTTCATGCATCTAGAACACAAGCAGGAGTAGCTGTGTGATGCTCAGAGACAGTAGATTTCAAGGCAAAATAGATCAGAACAAATAAAACAGATGTTAGGTACTGGTTAAGGGAAATATCCAACAAGGAGGGTCACAGTTCTCATATATACACACCTAATATCAGGGACCCAATTTTGAAAAATAGAAAGTAACAGACATGAAGAGACAAATAGGCCCCAGTACAAGTACATTAGAGAACTATCAGAAATAGACAGGCCAACAAGACAGAAAATTGACAAAGAAATATTAGAGTTAAAACACACGATAAAACAGTTGGATTTAAGTGATGTCTGCAGTATGTTCCATCCAATATGAGGAAAATACACATTTTTTTTTTTTCTTAGCAGCACAGGAGTCATTTTCCAAACTAGGTCATATTATGGGCTACAAGGTATGCTTAAGGAAATAAAAAGGAGTTGAAATAATTCTTTGTATACATTCGTAATATAGTGGAATAAAATTAGAAGTCAATAGCAAAAGAAATCACAGAAAAATACAAATCCGTGCAGAATAAATAATATATTATTGAATAAACAATGGGTCACAGAAGAAATCAGGGAAGAAACCGAAAATTTTCTACAGGCAAACAACAAGAGAGCCACATTGTACCAGAACGACTGGGGCACAATGAAATCAATGGGAAGAGGAAAATAATTAGCTATGAATGCACACATTAAAAAGAAAACAGAGCGATCTGAAGAAAACAATTTTATAATGCACCTAAAATCTAAAGAATAAGCACAATCTAAATACGAAGTAAAAGAGTAGAAAAATTATAAAAATTATAGCACAAACAAATAAAATTGAATTTAATAAAGCAATTGAAGAATTAATTTTTGGAAGATTAATAAGACAGTTATACCTCCAGCTAAACTAACTAAAACAATGGTAGGAAAAATTCATGCAATTAGAAATCAAAAACATAAAATTACAATAGGCACTAATGATTTTCAGAGAATCATAAGGAATTACTTTGAATATATGCTCCAACAAATCAGAGAATTTGGAAGATATGGATAAATTTCTAGATGCATACAAGATGCCAGTATTGAGCCAAGAATATATAAAAATGCTGAAGAGATCTGCAACAAATATGGAAATTGAGAGAATAATAAAGTCTCTTCTTACGAAACAAACAAACAAACAAAAAACCCCAAAACACCCAGAACAGGATGGATGGATTTACTATAAAATTTTATCAGTACTTCGGAGAAGAGATAAAACCTATAGTCCGATCTCTTTAATGAACATAGATGCAAAAATCCTCAGTAAGATACTGAGAAATAGAATTCAACAAATCGTTAGTAAGATCACACCACGAACAAGTTGTCTTCATTTCAGACTTTCAAAGATGGTTCAACATATGTAAATCTTTCCAAAAGAGTTAAAGTAACATATAACAGCGATGCATGCACACCCATGTTTATAGTAGCACGATCAGTTAATCTAATACACTATATAAATAAAAGCAAGAAAAAAATTACATGATCGCCAGAGTAGATGCAGAAAAGGGCCTGGGCAAAATTGGACATCCCTTCATGATTTAAAAAAAAAAAAAAACTGAGGAAAATAGGTATAGAATCTCAAACTGACAGAAGCCATTTATGCCAAACCAACTCCTAACAGTAAGTTAAGAAAATTTGAAAGTATTTCCTTTTAATTTAGGAACATAGCAAGGCTGATTGAGACTGCTACTCAATTGTTTGCAATTCTAGCCAGTACAACCAAGCCAATAAATAAATAAATAAATAAATAAATAAATAAAATACTTGTTAGAAGAGTAGAAGTTAAACTATGTTTGTTTGCAGATGGTGTGATTCTCTCTACACAGAAGACCCCAAAGCCTCTACCAATAAATTCTTAGAACTAATGAACAAATTCAGCCAAATTGCAGGATACAAAAATAATACAAAAAATCAATAGTATTCCTCTACACTAACAATGAACTCATTAAGAAATATCGGAAGAGAACAATCCCATTCTCAATAACCCTCAAAAATTAAATATCTAGAAATAAACTTAACTAAGGAAGTAAAAAACCTCTGCAATGAAAATTGCATTATGCTAAAAAAAATTGAAGATAACGTTAGAAAATGAGAAGACGTCTCATGCTCCAGTATAGACAGAATTGCTATTGACAAAAAAAAGGTTATACTGCCAGACTGGTGTACCAATTCAATGCAATTCCTATCAAAATACTACAACATTTTTCACAGAACTTGACAAAAAACAATCTTAAAATTATTATGGAACCAAAAGAGACCCAGAAAGTCCAAAGGAATCTTAAGTAACAAGAAAAAAGCAGGTGGCTTAATGATTTCAGACATCAAGTTATATTATGAAGCAACAATGATAGAAACCATATGGTATTGGTGCTAAAACAGTCAAGTATACTAGTAGAACAGAACGGAAGTTGCTGAGACAATCTCAGGTACCCTCAGCAACCTGATCTTAGACAAGTGGTCCACAAACAGATGCTGCAATTGAAGAGACCACCCAGGGAGAATTGATTATCTGCATGCAGAAGAATGAATCTGGACCCTAACTTATTGCCATGTACTAAAACCAAATCAAAGTGGATCTGGACTTAAATTTTAAAATGGGAACACTGAACATCCTAGAGGACAAAATGTAGGTGTGCACAAACACTTTCTTGATAGGTCACATGGTACAAAAGAAGTATCTCCCAGAATTAAGAGAAGTAATTACATCAAATTAAAAATCTTCTGCACAACAAGGGGGACAATTAACAGAGTAAGGAGAGAACTGAAAGAGTGGGAAAAATTACCTCTCACACTTCAAGTGGGGATCTTCTGACTAGAATACACAGAGAACTGAAGAAAAATAGACCCATTAAAGTTAAAGACACAATTAAAAATGAGTTATTGAAACATATAGAGAGTTCTCAGAAGAAGTACAAATGGCCTGCAAATATATAAAAAACGTTCAACATTTTTGTCATTAGACAAATGCAAATAAAAACAGCATTGATATACCATCTTGTCCCAGTGAAAAAGAACTCAAAAAACAACAGTGTCTGGGGACAGTGTATGGGGAAAAAATACACGCTGTTGATGGGACTGTAAGCTGGTTCAAATGTTATTAAAAACATTCAGGAGATTCATTTAAAAATCAAAATAGATATCCCATTTGACTCAGTCATTCTTCTAGGAATCTTTCCAGAGTTAAAAACAGCATATAACAGAGAAATATGCATAACCTTGTTTATAGTAGCACAGCTAATGACAGCTAAATCATGGAAGATTCCAAATATCTATCAATAGGCCAATCGATTTAAGAGGTGTAGTGTGTCTACACAGCAGGATACAACTATACATCTGTGCTATACATACATCTAGATATGTGAAAAATTTGTAGGTAAACAGATGCAACTTGAAACCATCATGCTTAGTGAAGTGAATCAGTTTCAGAATATTAAATATCACATATGAAAAACTCATATGAAAACCCCAGAGTACAAATTAATAGTAGAGTCATTGGGTGAGATGTTCAGAGTCAAGGGGACAAAAGGGAAGATGGAGCGTTATGGGGGAAGTAGCAACAGGATGGGAAGTTGACGTGATATGTATGTGTAGACATAATTCGAGTTCTATGTAACCACTGTGTATCACAAACACATACCGATAAAAAATGAGCAAAAATAAACATGTACAGATTAAAAGGGAAAAAAAATTGATTCTTTCAAATTTCTATTTTCAGATGGTCTAGCTAGCAATGGTCTGGGTGGCCCAGCACACCATCCCAATATCCTAGGGCACAGGAGCCTTTTGGCTGGTGATATCAGGCACTTATTCCAGGCTTGTGTGTGAGCTAGACACTTTTCTCTCCAATCTCTTCTAGTCTGTTCTTCTCAATTTTCCCTTTCTTTGTTACAATGCTGCTCTTATTAGGCTCCAATTGGATATGTGGGAAAGGCCTTCAACACATCTTAAAAATTCTGTGTGGGGCTCCTGCCACTCTTGGAATTTATGTAAACGTTAACTACCTTTTTTTTGTCCAGACTTCTAGGTTTATCTCCTTTACTCAAGTAGATAGATTCTCTCTGATTTCCTTCTTCCTGTGTCATGTTCTGCAGACTTAAGGACTGGACCTAACCCTAATGTTTAAATGTGGAAGAAAAAAAGATGTTAAGATTTTTCTATATAATTAGGTTTTATCCTGTAGTAAACTTTGTGCCTTTATTTGGAAGTATTGTCATTATGATTATTATTAATTATCAGAGGACCAACCTCATTTCTGATGTTCCAAAATTCCTGAACATACATGATGTAAAATCTACCATTTACACAAAGCATGTTGTATGTAATATATGCAATTATATTCTCTACTTTTCTTGTTCTACAGCATGTCTTTTGCAGTGCATATGTGAGCCAAGATGCCTTATTAAACTGGAGAAGTAAGAAGAAAAAAATGACTTGATGTGTGTATGACTTTATTTCATAATTCATTTTTATCAGTTTATTTCATGTTAATTTAAAAGTACGTTGACTCAAAGAATTGAGAGCTGTGAATATTATTTTTTCAATATTTATTTTCATTTCTTCAGTCATATCAGGATTCTAAGAGATTATTGACATCTGACTTCAATAAATATGGCATATGTTAAAAATAGAGAAATCAAATGTTCTCAAAGAAGGAAGACAAGATGCCTCCTGGGCCAGATGGGCATGTGTAGATTTCCAGAAATATCGTTCTCCTGGAGCTTAGAGAGTGGACATTCAGTGGGCAGGGAGAATAGGCCAAGTACCCCACTCACGAGGAGAAAAAAGAAAATGGGAAAAGTGTCCCATGGCATACATTGTGAAATTCATCAAGATAAAGTCTGTCTCTGATTTCTCCCCAATGGTAGATAAGTAGATACAGACGCAGTTGCCGCTGTCTTCTAACTGAGTGATAGATGGCCCTGTGCCCTTTCGTGTTCCTATGTCATGCACCTTCACTCACGGATACACTGCCCTGTTAACGGGCCCTGTCAGTGCAGCTCAGCTCTGCAGACCCTTCAAACATGAAGGTGAGGCTGAACCCGGTGGATTATCACTATTCATCTGCTTTGGCATGGCATATGGGTCCAAGACCAAAACCGTCTGATAAAATTCCTGGAAGTGTTATAGTTTTTAATAAATTATCTTAAAATTTACTGACTATTTGTGTTAGAGTTAATAATAAGTAATTGGTACACTGTAACTGTGGCCTCTTTGGGTAAAGGCCTTGGAAGATACTTGGTAGTTACCATGCAATTATACGTAGGGACATTATAAGAACACACAGGTGATAGAAAACACAGAAGGCATGACACTATGACGGCTAAAGATGCACATGCACAAGCACACAGCTGTGGCCCATATTGCAGGCATGCCATGTTCTTAACTTATATGTGACACAATTTCAAAAAAGGAAAGAGAGAGAGAGAGAGAGAGAGAAAGAGAGAGAGAGGCTGTATCTAAACTTTGGTCCTAAAAGTTAAACAGAAGATACGGTCATAGAGAAATGAACAGAAAGAGAATGTGTACAAATATAAGCTGGAAAGTGAGTACGAGACTTCACATTACTCAAAGTGCCACACCCTGAAGCCTTCAAAGCACAGTTGTTTTTCCAGTCTTTGGCATTTCCCGGTGTCTGAAGGGACAGGGAAAAGTTCACTTGCTAGATCTGATGGATACTTATTCTACTAAGACTGGACTTTATCACATGAATTACTGTACCTAAACTGTATCATAAGAGCAGTGGCGGGGTGGGTGGCTTATAAGCTGTGACTGTTCGTGAGTCTAAAAGCGTTGGAGGAGAAAAGACTCTCCAGTCAGGGTCCTCCCAGGGAGCTATGAATGGGCGGGAACAGCGGCTGCTTGCCTGCCTGCAGCAGCAGTAACAACATGGCAGAAGCAGCACCCAACAGCTTCCGATACATGTGAGGACTCAGCTGCGCTGCTGAGCCTTAGAGGCGTCCATGCTGAGAACTTCCCCCAGGGAGGAGTCAGCCAAGCCCGAGATGGACTCCATTTTTGGCAGAAGTTAACAGATATTCTAAGGCTTAAAGTCATATTTATGGTGAGATCCTAAAACTGAGTCGAATTGTGTGTGTCTCTCTAATATGGTTCAAGGTGATTGGGACAACTTAAATACTGGAGGGTAGTGAAGGCTGACATGTACAAGGTGACACATTAGGCAAAATGAGTTACGGTGAAGATGAAAGGTGATGCAATATGATCTCACCATCCACAGATGCCAGAGGAAAAATGTAAGGTCTTCACATACCAGGAGCCACTAAGAGTAAGAAAGGAAATCTGGGGAGATGCATTGAAAAATTAGGACATTCAAAATTATCCTTGTGTAGTTGGGAGCTTTGGAAGTCATCTGCATACTCAAGGAAAGTGGAGATTTAAAGAGGCTTCAAAAGACCTGCTCTCCGGGTGGATGGCAAGGTGCAGGGCAAGCCTGTGGTGTTGAGACACTAGGGAGGCTAGAAAAATAAGGAAATATAAATTACTAATACTAATACTAATTAAATTGCTAATTACTAATACTAATTAAAGACAGTGTTAGCACTATAGCTTCCATGAGCACTAAAAGAATAAATAATTATCATTATAAAAGAAATCTTTATTTTTAATTTAATTTAATTTTTATTTTTTGAGACAGGATCTTGCTCTGTAGCCTAGGCTGGTCCTGATCTCACTATGGAGCCCAAATTGGCCTCGGACTCACAGCAATCCTGCTGCCTCAGCCTCCTGAGAGTCGGGATTACAGGCATGTGCCACCACGCCCAGTTTACGTGGTGCTGGGGAATCCAACTCGGGTACTTAGCACTTGAAGGTATAAAGTGTAAAATACGTGAGAGAAAATAGAAAATATAAATAGATACGTATCTGTCAAAAATTGAACCTATGATTAAGAATGTTACAAAACTGAAGCCATCAGGCCCAATTAAGCTTATAATTTATATAAATTATATTTTTTAATTGTTGAAGAAATAATCAGAGGATAAACTTGGTTAGTGTACAAGGTTAGCATTACTTTACCACTAAAATCATACAAAGATTCTTCAAACCATGAAGATGGCAGGTCAATATTTTTCATAAATCACCTGAAAAATTTCAGCAAAATATTGAACAATCTAATTTAGTAATTAATTATCCAGAATTATTAAGTGAAAATTACCCCAGTTAGGCAAGCTGGTTTAGCACTAAGAAATCAATTAATGCAATTCATCATCATGAAGAAGCAAAAGAAGAACTATCACATTATCTTATAACTGATACACATAAAGATGACAAAATCCGAAAGCATTCGCTGGAAGAACTCTCAGGTGGTTAAGAATGCAGGTGACTTCCTCGATATGAAGAACAGCTAACTCACTGAATGGTGACAAGATAGAAGCTTTCTTGCAAAGACAGACACAAAGCAAGGAGAATTCACCCAAATCTGTCACCATTCTCTTTCAACATCATTCTAGAATTCCTAGCTCATGCAACAAGGTTTAATTTTAAAAAAGGAAAATGTGAAGAAGTAAATAAAACTTGGCTTATGTTTGATAAGATTATCTATGTGGAAAATTTAAAAAACCTGCACTAATAATAATAAATTCCTGAAGCTATCTAATAGGCAGTAATATCTATTTTGCAGGGTAAAAAATAAATATACAAAAACCAATTGTTTTCCTACGTATAAGCAATTTTCAAGTGAAATTTGAAAAAAAAAACCTAAAGTGTGATTATTACTGATACCATAGACATCTTCTAAAATGAAACATGCAGTACTTGGGAGGCTGGGGAAGGAGGGTTGCTATGAGTTCTAGGCCAGCCTGGACTGCATAGCAAGTGCAAGACAAGCTTGGAGTACAGAGTGAGACCTTGTCTGAAAAAATATATAAATCTAGTAAGTCCATATATAATAAATGTAAGTACACATGCATGTATAAATCTAATAAATCCAGCAAATACCACCTGTGAAATGAGCCACTACTCCCAAAAGCACCCCCTGAAGACAAAGCCTGTAATGTATCAGCCTTTGGAAGAAATTCAACATCTGAGACTTAGCTTAACATAATTATAGCATCAGTGGCATGAATCTATAATCATATAAGAATAACTCTTTTCAGCGGTTATCTTCCAATATAGCAGCTGGATACATAGCTCCCATCACCTGCCAGTCATCACATAAACTTTCAGAATCCATATGGAGTGATTTTAGAATTACTAACAATCTTACTTCCTTTTTCATTGCTGTGACACAATACCCGACATCCACAAATTTAGGGGAGGAAAGGCTTATTTTAGATCACAGTTTCAGAAGGTCACAGTCAATTCAGGGGTGGCTGGCAGTAATGGAAGTACTTGCAGAGGCAGAGGTGGAGGCAGCTCCTCATGACATCACAAACAGGAAGCCAAGTCAAGGCAAGTTGAGACTAGTCCTCAAGGAAGACAGGAAGCAGCTTATGTATCCTTCCAGGTCTCATCCTAGCGATCAGCCCCTCCTGGATCCAGATGTGGAAGGTGTGGTGAGTCCCCACTACACCTACACACCTGTAATCAAATTAACATGCCTGTAATCCACCTCCAGATTAGGCCCCAATCTCCCAACAGTGTACAGTTCCATAGACAATCCATAACATTCAAATACATGAGACTTTTGGGGGACATTCCAGATACCAACCCACACTAATGCTGAACAATGTTTTCAACAACTAGGGTGCCTATAGACATTTTCTTCTGTCTTTAATTTTGCGTATTTCGTTCATTCCATAACACTCTGAGTTTGACGTGTTTTTCCTTTATGCCCTTAATTAAGTCACTTCACATATGTGATTCTTTGGTCCTAGTCTTTAAGACACGATTGGATTTCCCAAATCTAAGCTATTGTTAACTTGTAATTGTTAAATGTCTAACTGTTAACACATTAGATTTCACTCTTTTTGCTATAAATTTCTTAAATAATATATTATGCAGAGTAACTTTATTATTGTAAAATTTTCTCTGGACTTCACCCACTTAAATATTCTTCGTTGTCAAATTTGTGACACTGAAACTTTACAGTTTTAATATTTACAAAGTGTTTCTTAAATGAAATTGTATATGGCATAGATCCTTCCAACTGGATTCTTTCTCTTAACAATATCTGTTCAGCCTTGCCCATGCATTTATGTGACTTTTTTCTCATGACATATCGCTCTACTTTGCAGATGAGCCAGGATTTGTTTAACTGCTCAGACACTGAATAGTATTTTCATAGCTTACATTTTTATGCCATTAATTTGGGGACACTGTTATAAAAATTTGTGTGCAGATTTTTGTATGGCATTTGTTTTCATGTCATAGAACAACCTTGCTGTCTATAATGTTCATATTTTCTCAAACTACTTGGTTGTTAACTTACATTGTGGTTTGGATCCGAAATGTCTCATGTATGTCCCAAAGTGTCATGTAGTTGGACATTATGAATTATCTATGGAACCATGTGCTGTTAGGAGATAGGGGCCTAATCTGGAGGGGAGGATTATAGGTGTGTGGGGGAAGACAGGCCTGTGATAGATTATAGATTACAGGCATGTGGTGGATTAGGGTTTTAAACCTAGAAGGGGCAAAACACTGAAGCTGGACTCAGAAGGGGTGGATCACAGGGACAGGACCTGGTGGGGTGTATGCTACATCCCTACTTCCTTCTTTCCCTTTGTGGGACTTGGTTTCCTGTCTACAGTGCCATGGGTAGCTGCCTCCAAGTCCACCTTCGCCACGTGCTTCCATTGTCTTTTGGTCACCGATGAATGGACTGTAGCCTTCTGAAACTGTGAGCTAAGATAGATCTTTCCTCTTTTGAATTGTGGATGTCAAGTATTGAGTTACAGTGACAAAAAAAAGTAACTGTGACAAAGTACAAGTTTTCAGAACATTTGGAATATTATTGGTGATATTTAGGATAAGTTATGTTTATCTTTGTAAGAAATTACCAAAGTTTTTTTAGCTGCACTCCTTGGCACATTCATGAATAATTAATGAAGTCCCTCTTACTTCATACCTACTCTAGCACTTTGGAAGATTTTCAGATTCTAGTCTTTCTCTCAGGTTTGCAAAGTTATCTCGTTGTTTCTTTAATTTAAATTTTCAAATAAAATTAATATTTAATACTATGCACATTTTAATTTTCTAATTTGATATTTTAATTATTTGTGAGCTGTCTTTAACAGACATTTCATACATTTATAAATTGATGTGTCTGTGTATGATTAATAAAATTAAGTGTTCTTTCTAGATTTTATTTACATGTTATTTATTAGTTATCTTTTGAAATTTTATCTCAGTTTATGATTTTCATATTATTTCTTATAGTAGTAACTTTTTCAGAGTAGAAATTTATTATTTTAATAATATTCAATTTATTTTTTAAAAAGTATTTTCAGGGACTTGAGGGGTAGTTCAAAGGTTATAAAAACACTTGCTTGGCAAGTGCAAGAGCCTGGGTTCAATTCCCCAGCACCAAACTGGCTCATGTGGTGGCACACAACACATTTTTAGAAAATAAATGGATAGAACATAAAGGCCTGTATCTCAGCGTGTGATTCAAAATATTTAAAAAATATTTTTTCATGGATTTTGTTTTTATTCTTATATCCAGAAATTTGTCACCAATATGAATTTCACATAAATTATTTCTCTTATTTTCTTTTAGATTTTATAGCTGCTTGTTTTATGCATTCATCTATGTTCTATCTTTGAGTTAACTTTCTTATGCGGTTTCTTATGACATTTATGTCTCAGGTCATTGTCCTAGCATGAAAGCTTTCAGCTTTCTTAATACCTCTTCTTGAAAAATCTACAATTCATTAAATTGCTGTTTTCAGTCTTATTCAGTCATATTTGATTGAGTCTATTTCTGGATCCTTTATTTTATTCTGTTGATCTAGGTATCGGTTATTTAGCCAGTACCACATTTTGTGGATTGCTGTAGTTTGAAGTAAATCTTGAAATTAGGTGGTGAGATCGCCAGCACTGTGTTGGCCATCACAGAGCTTTGGATTTCATGTAGTCTGTAGAATTACTTCTCAACATTTGCAGAAAGACTTGGTAGAATTCTTCTGGTGACTGTGGATCAAGTTGAGAAGAATCAGTACGTTAAGTATATTCAGGGTGTTTCTTCTTTTCTTTGTGATCTCCCATCAGTGTTTTATTTTTCTTGTTGTTTTTGTTTTTGTTGTTTTTGTTAAAGTTCATTGGTGGGGATATAGGACTCCTGTTCTTTTTAAGTCTTACCTACAAAGTTCAAAATTTTTGACACTGTTTAATATTTTAGATGAAAAAAATTTTCCATCCCAAATGTCCACTGAATTGGTTGCATGTGAAAAAACCATTGTAACTTGCATATAACATTGTGTCTTGTGACCCTGTTAGGATATTCACTTATTAGTTTTAGGGGTATTTGTGGATTTTTAAAGTAGTCTACCTAGAAAATAATGTTATGTTCAAGTAAATATCCTGAGGATATTTGAAGCTTTAAATTTTAAATTGTTGATGATTTCATATCTTAATCTTATGTGAGACATGGTATACTTAGTAATATGTTAACATTTTGAACAATTTTTCATCCATATTTTTCTTTTCTGGATTTCTTCAGTTTTTATTGTTAGAGATGTTTAACTATCAGGCAGAAAGGAGAAAATATATATGCTACCACTTCGAAGGCAAGAATTATTTGCAGTTGGCTAATTGTGCTTCTGAAGAAGGTGCATTTATTAAACCTCAAAACTTCAATTTTCAAACATATTTCTTAAGTGCTTACTCATCTTTACTAATATATATTCATTATACTCATTCCACAGTCATCTTTAATGCCTACAATTTTAAACTTATTAAAATATATATTGTTTTTAGATTGTTTCAAAACAGATGGGTTACCTGCTATAAATGTGAACATTCTTAACGTTTTTATTCTTGCCTGGTTTGATGAAGGCACTTTAACTTGTTGTTGACATAAATGTTTTAGCAGTTACCATGTTTAAAAAGCTCTATTCTATATAACTAAACAAAAATCTATCTGTGATTCTTTAAATCGGAAAGTTCAAGAGACATGACCTTAAAAGTATTTAAAATCATTCACAGATTGTTGCTTGGACTGCTGAACCTACACATGATGGGTGGGAAATGCCTTGACAGCAATAGATCTAAAGAAAATAGTTAATTAAAAGTAAATCCAAACCCAACAAACACTTTTTTTCCAAATTATGTTTGAAAAGTTACAAGGAAAGGATCACACTTCTAAGTGTTTTCTTTTGCATGTAAACTGCCGTTCTGAATAGATTCCCGGATTTACAGGAACTGTGGCTTTTCACTTAGTGGTTACAAATTCTAATCTTATTATAAACAGTAACTCTATAAATATGGATTATATGACTATCAAGGACAGTCAAAAGAAAGCCACCAGCAAGAGCTTGTAACCGCAAGAATCTCATTCCACTCACCCCCATAGACAAATTAGACAACTTTCCTTATCCACCCATGCACCTCAACTTTCTTCCCATTGTCAGGCCTTTCCACAGGAAAAGTAGCTATTTGGTCATGATTAATCCAATCTTTTCTCTCATTCTTTGTCCTTCATTTATTTGCATTTCATTAATCTCTGTAGAGCTAAAATGAGGTGCATGGTTATCAGGCATCAGTGGCACTGCCATCCGCTGGGAGCGATCCTAGAGCTTGGCTATGCAGGGCCGATAGCATGGCGCTACCCACGCTGCTGTTCAGCTATCTGCCTTCGATTTGCAGGGTTCGGGTCCCTTTGGGCTTCGAGATCTTACCATGCAATAGGTCCTATTTATGCAAATGTGTTATGATAAAAAAGATGAATATTGATTCTAGGTGATATTAAGCTAGAAACCATGAAACTCTCATTTTGTGTCAACCATTAGTAATCTCGATAATATGTGACAAGTTGCAATTTGTTCAGAGCAGTGGTTTTTCTCTATTTTCTCTTCTCTCTCTCCCTCTTTGTCTCTTGGTTTCTCTCTCTCGGTCTCTCTCTCTCTCTTTAGGAGACAGGGTCTTTCTTTGTAATTCTGGTTCACTATGTTTCCCAGGCTGGCCTTGAATGGGGATTACAGGCAAGTGTCCTTAACCCAGTTTATGTGGTACTGGAAAATTGAACCCAGGACCTTGCTCTTGCTAGGCAGGCAGCTTAACTACTGAGCTACTCCCACCCAAGCCAGCATGAGATGGGTGTGTTTTAAAGTGTGCTATCAATCATGGATCACAAGCAATGCAATAATGTGAAATTTTCTCAATTTCATTGAAGTTATATGTTAGGGCTACTTCACATTCAAGCTTTATACAAATGTTATCACAGGAGTTAAGATTTGGGTCTATGGCCATGATCTTGAGACTAAGGTTCAGAGTTCTCAGTGAAAATAACCCTGTTCCCAGACGAAAAATATCAGGTCAATCAGGATCCAGTGTCAAGACCATGTTGATTGTGGTTTTTGGTCTTGATGAAATTATATAATTTAATCTGCACTTGGGAATAACATGGTGAGCTCTGAATATTATACAAATTTATTAGAGCGCTTAGGAAACCATATGTATAGAAGGGAGACTGAGAAATGGGCAAATGGTTTCCTTCTCCATCATCACAATGTTGCTGCATGTTACATGGCTCTTCTATCTGTCAAATGAAATACTATAGTGGGCTTTGGTCTACTACACTCATTGGATCTGACACTGTGACTTCTGTCTCTTTTGCAAAGTTAAACAACAACAGAAGTTAAGTGCTTTGAAATGATTCAGGACACTGAGAAAGCCAGATAGTGTTAGCCAATGATACAGAAAAAGGACTTCCAGAATTGCTTCAGAAGCTGGCAAGACTGATGAGATCAATGTGTTCAAAATGAGAAAGAAAATTTTGGGGAGTAAGTGACAATGTGTCTCTGTTGTAAATTTTTTTTAATCCACACATTTACCATCTTTTTTTGCTTATAATTTATACTTGAATTCTAGAAGTAGTAAAGAAAACTGAGACAAAAGATAATACAGAACACAAAAATATATTATTTTAACTGATTAAAAAATAGAATTTTTTGAGTTATGGGGTAATTGTAGAAAACATAGAAATAAAAGAAACTTCTTGCAGCACATGGCAGGAGTTTTCTTTGGCAGACAGAACACAAAGGAACATAAGATGGCATGTCCAAGACAAAAGTAAAGCAAAATTGTTAAGCTCAGATCACAAAGACCCCAGAGGGACCACCAGGAGACTGAGGCAAGTATGCAACAGCAAGGAGCCTTTATTCTGGACTGAGCTCCCGTGGGCCTAAGCTCGGATTCTCACACTTCACCAACACGGTGGATCCATGCTGAGAGCCCCGAACAGCAAACAAGCAGGGTTTTTACCAGATTTGAGTAGAGGGTGAGGGATTTCTAACTTTGTGGTTACATGATTAGGTAAACATTGGACAAATATATTTTAATATAATTAACTAACATTAAGCTTTGGATTTCTTGTAGTCTGTAGTTAAACAAGCAACAATCTATGACCTCCAGACCCTTCGTGACTGTCAAGAACTTTTCCTGACGTGTTTTTCTGATTGGTTGTTGTCAAGGTCCGTCTCTATCTTAGGCAATGTATGTTCATTTCTATATCTGCCAGTCAGCGAAAATGTATGCTTTCATACTTTTTAGATTGGCTAATTTAAGGGTGGTCCCGAGGCTGGCTTCAGCCTTGAGCCACTTGTGGTTCTTCCTATAGCTACCTTGTTAATTCTGGGAAACTGGAACTTAGGCCTACAACTTTTCTGGTGGTTCTGAAGCCTGTCATCAAGTTTGTTTAGCCTGGGTCTTTCGAAAACAACAACAAAAAAGATTTATTTGATATATATATATATATATATATATATATATATATATATATACAAAATGTAAGATAATGTAATAAATACATCTGTTTCTTGTCCTGTCTTAGGTACTAATATAGGCAGTGAGTAGGCACCAAGCTTTGACAGGTTCATATATATATATATATATATATATATATATATATATATATATATTTCCACATACTCATATGTACTTGTGAATGTGTGCACATTATTATTCAACATACATCTGTCCATAAGATCCAATCACAAAGTTGAATGAATAATACAAAAATTCGTCATCAAATAATGAAAGACACGTATCTATCAGGTAGTGTAAAGAAATTAGTTTGCAGAGAGAAACAGATAAATGAGGAGTTAAGAGAATTGGCATCCAATAAGCAGGCCTAAATACCAGTACCAGTTTTGACATTTTTTAAGTATGTAATCTAGAATATAAATACATGATTATGATTTTTAGTCTGCATTATTTATTTATTTTAGTAGACATACAATCATGAATATGCATTAAAGTCATGATATGTCTTTTTTGTTTACAAAGAGGCTAGTTAACAACAAAATACAAAAGTCATCAAACTCCTCAATCTGACAGAGCTTTTGAGTCTTCAGAAGTGTGACGCATTCTCCAGTCAGGATCACGGAGCAGCACTCTCAGGCTGCAGGACTCAGAGTCTAAAGGACTCAAGAAAAATTTCAGTAGGAAGTCCCCTGTCTGCTTTGGATGAGCCAGTTCCCATCCCCACAGTCCTTGTGTTGGCCTGCAAATTTTGCCTCCAAATCCACCCTGCACCCCTCACTGGAGAGTCTGTTCTTGAAATCCTTTGCTTGGCTCTCAAAGCAGGTAACACTTCTTTGCAGTTGACTTCCAGCTACTGACCACCCACACCATGTTGTATCTGTTGTTGCTCAGGCAGGCAGGGTCTATGCTCTTAGCAATGGGATTGGAGCTGATGCTGCTGGCACTGCTGGACAGCTTGTGGCTGCTTCCTTTAGAGGACACAGTTTTGATTTAGACCTGTTTGGGACAGCTGCTTATTTGGTCCCAAGCTTCTCCATCCTTCTTCAACTATCATGATATGACTTGAGGACGTGGTTGACAAAAAATAATATTCCTGCCTGGCCTGTGGGCTTAGTATGTGCAGATCAGATATTCATTTCCACACTCCTGAGTTCTGCTCTGTGGCATTCTGAGCTGCGAATACATCTTCTCCTGCTGAAATGCATGTCTCAGCTAGATACAAAACCCAACAGGGCCAGGCTATATGTGCTTGGTCTGTATTTGGCAGGAGTGTTATGTAAACGGGGAGAGAGTGCAGTCAAAATTCTACAAAGCTGAGCTCAGACTAGAATGTGGAAAATGGGGTCCTCTGAATCCATGGGAACTTGTCAAAGCTTGGTGCCTACTCACTGCCTATATTAGTACCTAAGACAGGACAAGAAACAGATGTATTTATTACATTATCTTACATTGTATTACTTTATATTACATTTGTCAATATTGTCAGACAGAAGGAGAAGAAGAAAAAATTCTAACAAAACTAATCTAACAAGCTGAAGCATATTTATCTATTAGAAATCTTGCTGTCATTCCTACAACAAACTCCAGATGAAGTCTATGAAAATTTTAAACCACGGAATATTCAAAAATAGCACTGAAGTGGTTGGGGAAATAAAGTTAGGGAAAAAGTGTCAGTGATGCTTAAAAAAAGTTGGAAAGAGCAAGCAACAGCAACTTTTTAAAATTAACTTTACACTGTGAACTTTAGCACAGAGAGAAAAAAACTGTATGAACATACACACAACTTGGGAAACTACTCTGACGTCAACAGCACTTTATACACCTACTACCTTCAAAGAAGAAGGATCTGTACCAAGGCTGCCATGCAGCATGAGTGCGCCTTCAGGGTCACACCCTCCCTTCCCTGCAGATGATCTCAGTTACCCAGTGTGGGAAATCACCTGTGTTTATTTCACATTATAAGTTATGTGATTTTTAAAAATTTTGCATATATCCTGTCATAACTAATTAATTTATATTTATATATTTTGACCAACGATAACATTTAAAAATATCACTAGAATCTCTGGGTGTATTTTCTCACTAAAATAATCTGAGGGTATAGCTCAGTAGCAGAGTATTTGCCTAGCCTGAGCAAGGCCATGGGTTCAGTCACTAGCACACACACACACACACACACACACACACACTCACACAAAAGCACAAAACACCTATACATAGGTAGGTGGATACACGACAGATAGGTAACTTTTGTTCACTGGTGAGACTCGTAAATAACAACCAAACAGTAAAAATAAACGTTCCTTTTTAATATAACAGTCTCCTCAAGGATCTTCGATGAATAATTGGGAAATTCCTGGCACAAGAGTGAGGAATATGCCGGATCAACCTGAGATGACTTGAAAATCTGAGTGCCTGTGAAACAGTGGAAAAGGATAGCAAGTGGAGGTCTAGAAGATGAGAAGTGTATCATAACTGGCCTCAGAATTGAAGCATGACGCCAGCCGGCGTAGATGGTGCATGCATGCAAAGTGGATGGATGATGGGCTGGGTGGATGTCTGCTCAGTTGAGTTTTCTGACATGCCTTTGAATCATTGATCCTATACAGGTTTTGTCTGTTTGTTTGCTTTGTTTTTGGTGCATGGTTTCTCTCTGTTGTCCAGGCTGGTCCTAAACTCACTATGGAGCCCTGACTGGAGTTGAATCCTTTTTTTCCCCATTTTACTGATATGTATACATGCAAAATGTAAGGTTTACAATGGAGTTGAGCCTTTTATGCACATATGTATCTTGTCAAGGTAACAAAGGCTCCTTCTATCTCAGCCTTCCAAATGCTGGGATTACAGGCATGCTTCACCATGTCACCATGCCTAGTTTATGTGGTGATGGGGAATCAAACTGAGAGCCGTGAACTTGTTAGGCAACTACTTTAACCGCTGAGCTATCCCTCCAGCACCCCTACTAAATTGAGATTTAAAACTATTAGACTGAGATTTTTCTGACTGGATGGCTGCATTGGTTTTTGGTGATCACCAGATCCATTCATGTGATGAGAGAATGAAACCAGGTTTCTTGTTTTTCATCTGAAATGCTTGTAACTAGAAGTGTTTCAGCCATAAACTTCCGTTTGGATTTTGGAATATGAGGTTGATAGGTAGAGAGCTAGCTAGCTAGCCAGATAGATAGATAGATAGATGGTAGAGAGATAATTTGGTCATTAAAATAGGACATAAGTCCTCAGTTTGTTTATATTTCATATGTGCCTTATACATATATTTTGGAAGCAATTCCATACAACATCTTCCGTGTGCCTGCATTTGGACTGAAACCCATCGCAAATAATCAGGGGTCAGTTTTCCTCTTGTGGCACTCTTCGTGTTTAAACGTTTCCGATTTTAAAGAATTTTGAATTTCGGATTTTCAGATTCAAGATGTTCGAACTTTCCATCACAAAAGAAAAATCATTTTAAACTACAGAATACAACATAAAGCCTACTCCTTGTGTTTATTTAAGGAAGTTTGGTTCACTAGTTGTTGTTTTGTTTGACCATCAAAATTTGATCATCACCCTTTACTCCTGTCCTTAACCTCTGCTGGTCAACTCTTAGTTAATTGCTAATATGTCTTTACTAATTAAGACTCTCTTCTGTCCCAGACTGTACCTGGCACTTTGGGCTAGTGCCACTTGAAATCAAAGATGATGTTTGTTCCACCAGGACCCAGCAAAGGGCCTGGAGCAGAGCCAATATTCACCATGTATGTTGGTATTATACTTGGAAGTCATAGTAAATACTTTTTATTTTTGTATTATTTTCAAAACAACAAGGTTTTTACTATTGCAGTTAGATTTATTAAAATCTAAGGAATATTTCCTTCAAGTATACATCCAAAGTAATAGAGCCATCCCATGAATCTATAGATTGAAATCTTAGATTAAAAAAAAATGATTTGCTGATAGGATGGCCAAAGTCTTCTGATAGAGACAGCAAGGTATCATTTGTAAAAGAAAAAAAAATCCACAGGGAAGGTGACCGTGTAGACCTCTCTATTATGCATTACATTCATATGCCACCAATTAGACAATCACCAGAAATCTCACAAAAGTATTGTTCTGTACAGCACAAGGTAAAGCAATTGGCTTGAAAATGTGCTCAAACAAGGAGCAAACTAACCCACCTATTTTTGGGCATCCAATAGGCACAGACGGTGATGTTTTTTATTTTGCCCTTAATTTCATACCTTTTTAAGCCCAGTGGGAAATCTCAGTTGAAGTACCATTTTTCTGTTTTCCCATTGAATTTATTATAATTGTTTTTATTAAAATTTGCTCTACCTCCTGAAGTGCTGAGATATTGGCTATGCATATCAATCAAATTATATTGCATTATACTCTAAACTTTTAAAATAATTGATTAGACAATAAAAATAAAAGTGGACATTAACTATTCCGAGAAAATCTTTACTTCCTCTTCAGTCCAGTTTGTCTTTCTTTCCCAAATGCTTTGAAATTGCTAAAAACAATTTGATGGTCCAATAATAAACATGATGAACTAACTTGAGGAGATAGAAAATGACACACATAACTACATTTATATCAAAGCGTTTTACTGCTCATCAGACAGAGATGAGAAGATTGATACACAAACTATTAGATTGCACTCAGGCACATTGTGTTCTGCAACTGGAGTAAGGTATTTGGTGAGGCTACCACCAACATTTTTTCACAATCTCAAAGTAGAGTGCTTTGCAAAAATTTCTTGACTACCCTCCAAAGATTAAAATATTATACACTAAAAGCTGTAACACATATTGCACCATTTCTATGCCCTTTTTACTTCGTATGGGTATTTGGTATGTATGTTTTCCTGTTTTTTATGACATTTCTATTTAGACTGCGCGACAGTATATAAAATTGATTCATCATGGATGTTTCAATTAGTTGTATAATTTTCTCTTTATTTCTTATAATTTTCTCTTTATTTCTTGTCTTCCCTAAAAGTCACATTAACTTCCACAATGAGGTTTAATACGTTATTTAAAAATTAAAAAGAAACAGCACTTTGCTTGCTCCTTGGAGGGTTACTGAAGAAATCAGATAGATTAAAATGCAAGATGCAGAGAAACTTCTGGGACATTTAGCAGCTTAAGTTTTCCCAAATATAAAATTAAGATATATTAAGCCTGTCTTTGCAGAGCATCAGCGTGACATTATTTGCACAATTCAGTCTCTCACTTGTGAAGTAGTATTCTGGAAATTTTACAAAACACAGTGCTCTTGGATCTTGTTTTTGACTGATGGAATACCACTTTCTCAGAGCACCAGATACTTCTGGGTATATAATAGACATCAAAAATGAAATCAGGCTCTCACTAGCACTTCATTATATACCTGGCTTTGGAGATTTATCAGTCTCTTGGAGTTCATAGCTGGATTTGTAGTGATCATCTCTGGAAGTTCCTGGATCAAACTTTCTCGAGGACATAAATGTTTCTGTACTATTTCAGTTTTGCATGGACACTGTCTGTATGGTTCCCTACAATATCAGCTGAGATCAGGTTGTATTTTTCTTATGAACTCAGTGATAATGGAAAGAAAGTAAAAGCATCATAGCACCTTATTCTTGGATATGACTGTCTCAAGCCCAATAAGGAAATCAACTGTGTTGCTAATTGTAGAGAAAGGTCTACTCAGCCTTCAATAATAAAGTTATAATCACCCCTTGTGGGCTAGATGCTGTCATGGCTGCCAGAAACACATGGTTAAGTCAATAGACAAAGTTTTTTACTTTTTACACAGCCTGCATTATAGGGAGGAAACAGGTCCAATGTTAAAAGCAAAATAAAATAAAATAAAAAGAAATTAGCCAAGTAGAATGCAATTAATGCATCTATCCCTTAGCATCCATGGAGGATTGGTTCCAAAATGTTGATATCTGCTGATGCTCAAATTTCTTATATGAGTGATACATTATTTGTATATAACGTGTGCACATTTCCCATACATATTGTCATCTCTTAATCACTTAGAATAGAATAAATGTGCTATCTAAATACTTGTTATATTTTCATGTATTGAATAATGACAAGAAAATGCTTGCACATGTTCCATAGAAATACAACTGTCATAGGCCTTGGTACATGGTTCATGAATGTGGCATTAAACAATCAAGAAATGAGTGGAAGAACGACTGAGGGTGTGTGGAAGAGCAGAAACTTCAGCAGAGTGAGCACACTCCTGTGCTCCTGGAGACTTTCTGGAGTGGCTATTTTTTCTCCAAATATTTTTGATCAAATTTGGTTGGATCAGTAGATCTGAAACAGGGCAGATGAGACTGTGAGAAATAAAATGTATTGAGATGGCTTGGGACTTTCTAGATAGAATAGTATAATTCTAATAGTGATCAGGGTTCAGTTTACTGAAAAAAATGATACACAGTGAAGAACTGTGTCACTGAAAAGTTGAAAAGATAAATTTGTACAAGCATAATCTATGTATAGGGGGCAGGTTGCTCAAAGACTTTGGGTAGGATTTTGCCTAGGCATTTTTTAAAGTTGTAGTAAAATATTGCGGCATGTGATGGCACATACTCGTGCTAAGGTAGGAGGATTACCTTGAGGCAATCCTCCAGGCCAGCCTGGGCTCTGTAGTGAGTTCAGGACCAAACCTGAATTAAAAAAAAAAAAAGAACATCATGCTTAGTGATGTGAGTCAGAAGCAGAAAATGAAACATCGAATGGTCTCTCTGACATGAGAAACACAACTATCTCATGGAACTTAAAACGAAAAACAAATTGACTCAGGGGGATATGGTAGGGAGGAATGGAGGGGTGGGTAGGGGGAGGGACAAAAAGAGAGAGGGAAAGTCCTTGTCACCTTGAGAAGATACATAGGTGCACAAAATGCTCAACTTCATTGTAAACCTTAAATTCTGTGCTTGTACATATAAACAAAATGGGAGAAAAATGTCTTCCAAGTTCACACATGTTATAGCATATGTCATAATTTTCTTTCTTTTAACCAATGTTGACTAGTGTTCTTTTTAATGTTTCCTATATTTTTGTTTATCCACACACCTACTGATTTCTTCTATGAGATCTACTGAGAGTTTATTGAGGATTTCTTGCATATGATGAAACACTTATTTTTTCCATTTTATTGATATGTATAAGTGCAAAATTTAAGGTTTACAATGGAGTTGAGCATTTTGAGCACATAATTATCCTGTAAAGGTGACAAGGGCTTTCCTATTCTCTTTTTGTCCCTCCCCTTACCCTACACTCCCTCCCAACCTCCTCCCCAACCCTACACCCCTGTTTCACTTTGTTTTTCGTTTTAAGTTCCATAGGAGTTGTGCTCTGGGACACTCAAATCAGAGAGACCATTCGATGTTTCATCTTCTGCTTCTGACTCACTTCACTAAGCATGATGGTCTCAAGTTTCTTCCATTTGCCTGCAAAAGCCTTCACATTGTTGGACTTTATTGATGCATAGTATTCCTTTGTGTAAAAATGCCACAATTTGTGTATCCACTGGTCTGTTGATGGGTATTTTGGTGACTTCAATATTTTAGCTATTGTTAGCTGTGTTGCTATGAACATGGGTATACACATATCTCTGTTGTTTGTTCTTTTGGCCTCTTTTGGATATATTCCCAGGAGGGGTGTCGCTGTATCGAAGGGGATATTTATTTCTAGTCTTTTGAGAGCTCTCCATACTGCTTTTCTCAGTGGTTGTATGAATTTACATTCCCGCCAACAGTGCAGGAGGGTCCCTTTCTCCCCACAACCACTCCAGTACTGACTACTATTTGACTTGTTGTTATAGGCCATTGTCTCTGGAGTAAGATGGTATCTTAAATTTGTTTTGATTTGCATCTCTCTTATGGCTAGAGATGCTGAACATCTTTTCATGGATCTATTGGCCACTGGTACTTCTTCTTGCGTGAACTGCCTCTTCATTTCATTTGCCCACTTTTCAATAGGATTCTTTATTTTGGTAGGCTTATTTTTCTTCAGCTCCCTGTATATTCTAGTTATAAGCTTCTTATCTGAGAGATTGGTGGTGAATATTTTTTCCCAGTCTGTTGATTCTCTTTTTACATTGTTGATAGTTTCCTTTGCTGTGCAGAAACTTCTTAATTTAACCAGATCCCATTAGTTAATAATGGGGTTAATTTCTTTTGCTCTTGTCAAGGAACCGTATGTCTTTTAGAAATTTGCCTAATTTGTCTTCTAGAAGGTTTAGTGTTTCATTGTTAATGTCTAGGTCTTTGATTCACTTTGATTTGATTTTGATGCATGGTGACAGGTGTGTGGCTAGATTTATTCTTCTGCATGTGGATGACCAGTTTTCCTAGCACCATTTGTTGAACATGCTGTCCTTTTTCCATGGTATGCATTTGGCCCCTTTGTTGAAGATTAAGTAATTGAGGGTATTTGGGTTGGTCTCTGCATCTTCAATTCTGTTCCACTGGTCTATCTGTCTGCTTTTGTGCCAGTACCAAATTGTTTTTGCAACTATATCTTTATAGTATAGCCTGATGTTTGGAACTGTAGTGCCTCTTGCCTTGGACTTGTTACTTAGGATTACTTTGGCTATTCTTGGTCTCTTTTAGTTCCATATGAATTTAAGAATAGATGTATCAAGTCCTTTGAAGAATCTTGAAGGTATTTTGATAGGAATTGCATTGAATCTGCATATCAGTTTTGATAATATAGTCATTTTGATTGTATTTATTTTGCCTATCCAAGAACAGGGGATGCCTTTCTATTTTCTAGTGTCTCCTATAACTTCTTTCTTCAATATAATGTAATTGTCTCTATATAGGTCCTTCACATCCTTGGTTAGGTATACTCCTAGGTATTTAATGTTTTGCTGAGCTATTAAGAATGGAATTGATTTTCTGAGTCCTTGCTCAATATGTTCATTGTTAGTATAGGGAAAAGCTATTGAATCTTTTTGTGGTAATTTTGTAGCTTGTAACTTGGCTTATTTTTTTTTTTTTTATTTCTAGGAGTTCCATAGTGGAGTTTTTAGGGTCCTCCATGTAGGTAATCATATCATCTGCAAATAAAGAGAGTTTGACCTCCTCCCTTCCAATGCAGATTTTTTTATTTCATTTTCTTGTCTGATTGCTATGGCCAGTGTTTCAAGAACTATGTTGAATAAGAGTGATGAGAATGGGCAGCCTTGTCTTGTTCCTGATTTGAGAAGGAACGATTTCAATTTTTCTCCATTTACTATGATATTTGGAGTAGGTTTAGCACATATGGCTTCTATGAGTTTTAGGTAGGACCCTTCTATACCTATTTTTATCAGTGTTTTTATCATGAAGGGGTGCTGGATTTTGTCAAAGGCTAGATAGAAATGATCACGTGGTTTTTGTTTTCGCTTTTGTTGTTATGGTGTATTACACTGATTGATTTACGTATGTTGAACCAGCCTTGCATCTCAGGGATGAAGTCCACTTGATCATGGTGTATGTTCTTTCTGATTACTTGTTGGATTCTGTTTGCCAGAATCTTATTAATGATTTTTGCATCTATAGTCATTAAGGATATGGGTCTGTAATTTTCCTTCCTTGTTAAGTCTTTGTCTGGTTGTGGGACTAGTGTAATGCTAGCCTCAAGAAATGAGTTTGGTAGTATTCCTTCACTTTCTACTTTACAAAATAGTTTGAGGAGGAATGGAGTAAGTTCTTCCCTAAAGTCCTGAAAAAAGTCTGCTGTGAATCCATCTGTGCCTGCACTTTGGTTGTAGGTAGAGTTTTTATTACTGCTTCAATTTCTGTGTAAATGATGGGGTTGTTCAAGATTTTTATATCTTCCTTATTTAATTTTGGTATTATATATATATATATATATATCTAGGAAGTTGTTGATTTCTTCCCAGTTCTCAAATTTATTACAATATAGGTGTTCATAGTAATTTCTTATAATATCCTGGATTTCTGCGGAGTCTGTTGTAACTTCACCCTTCTCATTTCTAAGTGTGCTAATCTGTGCCTCTTCTTTCTTTTTCTTGATGAAGTTAGCAAGAGGTTTGTGGATTTGGTTAATTCTTTCAAAGAACCAGCTCTGTGACTCATTAATCTTTATTATTGTCTTTTTAATCTCAGTCTCGTTTATTTCAGATCTGATCCTTATAATTTCCTCTCTTCTACTGTCTTTTGGTTAAGTTGTTCTTGTTTCTCTAGGTCCTTAAGGTGCATCATTAGCGAATTTATATGTGACTGTTCCGTTCTTTTGATGTGTGCATTTATGGTTATGAATTTTCCTCTAAGGACTGCTTTCATTGTGTCCCACCAATTTTGATACGATGTACTTCCATTGTCATTTAACTCTATGAAGTTTTTGATTTCTTTTCTGATTTCTTCCGTGATCCATTGTTTGGTCAGTAGTATGTTGTTAAGTCTCCATGTATTCACATATTTTCTTCTGTTTGTGCTGCTGTTAGGTTCCAGTCTTATTCCACTATGATCTGAGAGTATGCAGGGAAGTATTTCTATCCCTTTGTACTTGTTTAAGCATGACTTATGTCCTAGAACATGGTCTATTTTAGAAAATGTTCTGTGTGTTGCTGCAAAGAACATGTAGTCAGTTGATGTTGGGTGGAATACTCTGTAAATGTCTGTTATGTCCAAGTTTTCTGTAGCAGTTGTATATCTTTGTGGATTTTTTGTCTGGTTGATCTATCTATTTGTGACAGTGGAGTATTACAGTCCCCTACTATAATTGTATCGGGGCCTATGTGTCCTTTCAGATATAGTAATATTTGGTTTACATAATTGGGTAGTCTAGAGGTGGGGGCATATGAGTTGATAATTATGCTTTCTTCCTGTTCTAGTATTCCTTTAACCACTATGTAGTGGCCATCTTTGTCTGTCTTCACCTGTTTTCTTTTGAAATCTGATGAGACTGAGATTAATATAGCTACCACTGCTTGTTTTCTGGGACCTGTTGCATGAAATATTGAATTTCAACCTTTTATTTTCGGTCTATGGGTTTCCTTAGGGGTGAAGTTTGTCTCTTGTAGACAGCAAATTGTGGGTTTCTGTTTTTTGATCCAGTCAGCCAGTCTATGTCTTTTGATAGGTGAGTTGAGGCCGTTTACTTTTAGGGTAATTACTGAGGTGTGTTTGGTGTGTCTTGCCATAGTTTTAGTTTTTCAATGTTGTTTACTGGCTTTATTTTTTATCAGCTCATTCTCCTCAAGCTTTTGTCTTTTTTTCCTCTGAGATCTCTTGTCTTTTTGGCTTCTCTTTCACTATCCAAGTTTCCTTTGAGAATTCTCTGCAGTGGTGGCTTAGTGGCTGCAAGTTTCTTTAATCTTTCTATATTGCGGAGGATTTTAATTTCTCCCTCTAGTTTAAAAGATAGTTTTGCTGGATATAGTAGTCTTAGTTGGAAATTGTGTTTTATTTTTTATTTTTATTTTTTTTTAGTGTTTGAATGACATTGCTCCACGATCTCCTGGCTTTTAGAGTCTGAGTTGAGACGACTGCAGTTATCCTGATGGGCTTACCATTGTGGGTCACCTTCTGTTTTTCTCTTACCGCTTTCAGTACTCTCTCTTTGTGTTGAGTTTCTAACACTTTGATTATGATGTGACGGGATGAGGTTCTCTTCTGATCAATGTTCTTTGGTGTTCTAAATGCTTGCAGTAGTTCAATATTCATTTCTCTTCCTTAATTTGGGAAGTTTTCTTCCATAATTTCCTTGAATATGACTTTTAATCCTTTTGTTTCATCCTCGCTCTTCTCTTGGATTCCCATATTTCTCTGGTTGTTTCTTTTTGAATCATCTATCAGTCATTGTAATGATTCAATTTCTTCTCTTTTACTTTGTGGTCTTTATGGTCTTTCTGCTCCTGCTCTGTCATTTCGTCTTCTAGGTCTAATAATCTACTTTGAAATCATTCAATATTGTTGCTTACTGTGACCTGTGTGTTTTTCTCTTCCTGTATATCTGTATTTATTTTTTTTATGTCTCTGTTTTGTTCTTCTCTCATTTCTTGCATTACTGTCATCTTCTGGTTCATTTCTTCTTTTATCTTCTCTGCTTGCTTCTCAAAGCTTGCTTTTAGCTTAGCTAGGTCTTGGTGTGACTCTTGATCTATTATTTTCATTTCCTGCATCATCTCCTGCTTTGATTCTTCCTTTAATTCCTGCTTTAATTCGATGTATTTCTGGGCCCAGAAATTACAATCATTTGTGCAATTTTCATCTTTAGCTTCTGAATTGTCAGGATTCCTGGTATGCTCTATTGGCATGTCAAGACCTTTTGAAGGAGATTTATTTCCACTTTTCCTCATGATTCTGTTGTATTGGGTTGTCTCTGGTTGTCTGTCCCTGGATTCCCTCATGTGGTTCTTCCTGGTACAGCTCTGTCCGGCACTGGGAGAACACAGTCTCCACGCTGACCACTGCGGTGAGGGGCAGTAGGGATATGAACTCAAATCCCACCGGTCTACTCCCGTGCTGCTCTGCCGGTGCCAGTCAGGTCCAAGATCTGCAAAGTTCTGAGGTGCATGGGACAGCCACCCACCCTATTATTCAGTACCTGCAGGGCTCTGCCCTGCCCCGGCCCCAGTTCCACCACATAGTCCCTTAAACACTTATTTTCTACTTTGAAGGTATGTAATTTTCTTTTCACTATTCGCTACACTTCCTGTGTTTATTCATAGATTTCCTCCAGTTAGGGTATATTATTCCATCACTTCTCCAAATAGGCAGCCTTTATGGCGCAGAGCCATGGCACCTTTGGCTTTGGCTTCTGGAGCTACCTTGAACCAGGTAACACAGGCAACACTTTGAGGCAACTCTTTGAGGCAACATGCATGCAAAGCAGGCTTGCAATTAAATCTGCTCAATGTGCTGTGGTCATAGGCAGATCTAGGTACTGGCTGGTTGATTCCCTCCAGCTGTGGAACACACTGTCAAGAGAAAAACAGTGCAAAAGAGGATAAAATCACAGTGGTATTTTCCACCATGTTTAACATACTCCTTTTCTTTATGGTGTTTAGCGTATTGCTATAGGTATTTGACTGATTTTCAGAACTCCCATAATATTTCATTATGTTTCTGGATGCTTATTCAGTGTTTTTACAGATCAAGTGTAAAAGGAAGAAATCCAGGTTTGCATCAAGGATATTAACCCGAATGACTACAAGGATAGTTTCCATTGGTAGAAAGTACATTTGGGGGCAGGGAATGAATGACATTGTTTCAGAGAAGCTAGTTTTATTTTGTGGGTATCCTGCAAGTACCCTTTTGAAAGTGCATTCTTCTGAAAATATTCACAGCTTACAAATTCAGCTATGTCTATATTTGAAACATAGGGTTTTTTCTCCTGATATTAAGTGTAAAGCTGGCTTCACCATTTCTTATCCCTCATTAAATTTAAGTGTCAGCTTGGAGTAGTTATATTGGACGTTCCTTTCTGTGTCATGGAAAACCTCATCAAGTCATATGCTTCCTCTTTGAACCAATATAACAATGACATAGAATATTATAGTCTGGGATCTTTACTACTGTCATTAATATTGACATATGTATGACACTAAAATTCCAGTCTAGGTTTAATGGTGGCAGACTTCTTTAGAGCTTCTAGTCACAACCTTGATGTAACCTTTGTTACCTTTGCCAGGAATTTCCACTTCACATTGTCATTTTCCAGGAGGGCGTCTTCAAACAAGAATGTACAGAGATCTGAATATTTCTCTGAAGTTCTATATGAAGCAGTACACACTTTCTGTAGGCACCAGAGAAAGGAAATTCTTTTCCAGCCAAAACAAGTCTCATCAGTGGCAGGTTAAAAAAAAAAACTATATTCTCTACCAAATTTCATTGAATTTATCAGCAATACACATCTGGAGTTACTTCACATGCCTTCCCCCAAAATAATAACTAACTGAGTCCTTCCTTCATATTTTTTAACCAAGTTACAATCCACTTATATTAGCATAACCTACCTTCACATGCAGAACTATTTAAATATTAAAATTTAGTGTTTATTGCTTACTTAAAAAAAACTTGTCATTCCTTGGTATTACTTTTCTTCACTATAACCTACCATGTCACACTTACATTTCAACTTAAAAGCTTAGTCTCACACCAACCCCCTTTTATATAATAACTGGCGACATTACTTCAAAACTTGATAGCACACTTTTTTCCAAGCAAGACGTACTCATTTAGATAAAATGATGGTAAACCTTAAAATTATATTTCTATTTAAATAAGAGGATTTTTGTCCAGTCTTCTTTCAATTGGATGGAATAAGAGATAGACTTGGGTTAATACTTAGCAGAAGATGAGAACTTTTGTGTGCCAGGGGGGAAGTTTTACCTTTGGGAAGCTATTCCTGGGATCTGGGTTTCGAGCAAAAAGAGCTGTGGAGCCGAGAATCCTATGAAAATATCTAGCCAACCAGCCCCAGTGAATGAAATTACATGGAGTAAGTAGTAAATGGCCAAGAAGATCAGAGTTAGAGGATAGATATGTCCAGATAATTGGGTGACTATTATTCTCTGAGCAGCTAAGCAATAGAATTCAGTGTGTGTGTGTGTGTGGGGGGGGGGGGGAGAGGGATAACAATAGAATTGCCAATACTGGAGTGATGAAAAAAGAATGCAAAGCCCATATCCACAAAAAACACATGGAGAATTTCTAGACCATAGTTTTCATCTTTTTCCTCTGTGAAAGATTTCTGATTCCAAGGAGGAGAGTTTTAAGAACTTGGGATGAGGCAGAGAAGTAATGCCATTTTCAAGAAGATGGAGGACTTAGATCCTGGGAAATTCCTAAACCAATAAACACACCTGAATTTGATTGTGACTTACTTCCTTCAGGCCTTAATATTTCAATTCTTGCATCTTCTAGGATTATTTTTAACATTGGTTTTCTACTATTAACGTGTATGAAATACTTTGTCAAACAATTTGTAAGGCAGCTCCGGAACAAAATAAAGCTTCATACTTGGGCAATATTACTGTCATACAGAAAGTGAATGGATGGGAAATATTATAAGCCTTATATTTTTTTATAGTATGTGTCTTTAAAGTCTTTGATTTAATCTCCAAATGGAGTAAAGTTAAGGCATTCACTTTGATTTAGGTTTGATTATTCGTCTTCAGTTCTTCATTTAGAGAGCATTTTACCATTGATCTGACAAAAAAAAATTGTGCTGTTTAAATGTTTTGTGGGAAAAAACAAGATAATTTAGCAGGATGTGTTGAAGCCACCTCGAAAATTGCCTCCCAAATGGTCTTGCCCACAAAGATTCAAAATAAAAGAAACTCGGCTTAAACATAGAATACTGAAATATGGGTCATGAAGGCAATTCAGAATTTTTAGAATGGTATTCATTACGGTTGTACGGTATGTGTAAATGTATTGGTCTGCTACCTAATCAAACTTCCTTCTTAAGGTTTTCATGCTGCCCGGTTTCTGCAGTGAGGAGAGACTGCTAGCTTTTTGGATGATTTCGTGCCATGTTTTTAAAGTGTTTCGCATAAATAGTTGGTGATTAAAAAAAAAAGACATAATGTTACTCATAAAATTGTATTTTCACATTGGCGTCCTCAGTGTCTATGAGGGGACGGTGAGAGAAAAATGTCTTTTATGGGCCTAAGGAAGTTTGAAAACTATCAATTTGCATATAATATAAACCGCTTAATTTTTAAGAGATTAAAATGTCAATTTTCATTGTTTTTTGTTTGTTCTTGTGTTCAGCAACTCCATTTTTTTCTTGCTAACTTAAGATTTATTAATATTCTTCTCACACTTAAATTTTCGTAGGCCTTAATATATTTTCAATAGTAAAAGGCATGGCAATAATTGTCGTGCATTTACAATGTTTTAGTATGTACTAACTGCACTAATCCAAATCAAATGTGAGTGAACAAATATTTTGGTAAGTGCTTGATCTCGACGACAGACATGGAAAGTACTTTTACTCCCATCTCTTCATGTGCACTATCTGTTCTTAAGCATATGTTTGTACGTGTGCACACAGTCTATATCATGATATGGTACACGATGACCGTGAATTCCCTCCTTGTAACTTGTCCCAGTTAATAGTATGCAATTACTTGACCATACTAAATTTAGGAAACGTAAGAAATTCGCGAGTATGATTTAGTTCTGCTTTTCTGCCACTAGAAAGCAATATCCAAAATTTTCCTTTACTCCTTTCACTTTGCCCAAATAACTTACGGTTCATGATTTTATTCCATGAATTTTGTTTTTCTATATTTAATCCAGATATTGGATAGCTTAATCAGCATTGCTACTTACATAAAAATATTCTGATAATTAATTGAAAGACTACATTATCTAGAGTGCAGACGGTCTTTTGGCTTTTCTTTCGGCTTTTGTAGAACATCTTTGTTTTCCCATCTAATCCAAAGATCCACGAATGAAAGATTTGCTTACCAGCTTGTGGCAGCTCTGGAAGGTGATAGGATTTTTAAAGAGTCAGGGCTTAATGGAAGCACAGTATCTCACCGAGAGTGTGCCTTGTAATGCGATATTAGGACCCCAAACTCTTCTTCTCTCCTTAATTCCCAGCCATGAATGCAAAAGGCTTCCTGTCACTACATGCTCCCACGTTGTACAGGTTCACTGCAGGCTCAGAACAGGGGAACCAGTAACCAAGCACTGAAGTATCTGAAATCATGAGTCAAAAATCAACACTTCCTCTGTCTAACACAAAGATAACATAATTTGCAAAAGTGATTTGGTAATAGTATCACTCTGAGGTCTTTCTATTTGGATGCTAGAAAAAGAAATAGAAATGACATAAGCAAGCAAGAGAGAGAGAGAGAGAGAGAGAGAGAGAGAGAGAGAGAGAGAGAGAAAGAGAGAGAGAGAGAGAGAAAAGAGATAGACTTCAGAAATGGTATATTAAGATGCCAAAAGAATGAGAAGAGCTTCTCTTCTCTCATCTCTTTTCTTCCACTGCTCTTTCTCTCTCTTCTCTTTCTCCCTTATCCTATTATTTTGATTTTTGAACGAACTCTAGATAAATTCCCTTTATTGTTTTAGATAAAAATCTCCAGACAGAAAAGTAGATAACAGTTTCATACCATCTTTTCAGCTTGAAGATTGATGAAAAAAATGGGCACATCCACTATCTACAAATAGAGGTTCAGTTCTGATTTCTGTTTGCCGGAAGCAGGACCTATGCCCTTGTTAAATATCTGAAATTGCCTGGGGTATGGGGGATTTTGGCTGGCTTAGGCTGGTAGTGCCCCCCTCAGCCTGCAGAAGCAGCCTCTTGGACTATGGCTTGGAAAAGGAACGCTAATAAGTGGTTTTGCTTGGTAACGCAAGTAACAACTCTTTTCTCTTATCACATGATTCTTTCATTATTAACTTTTTGGCACTTAAAAGTATTAACTTTGACCTATGAATTTACAAAGAAAAATCTATTGAAAGATGAAGTTATAGGAATTATGCCACATCGGAGACAATCATACCAAAATGGTTAACATTCATGTCTTCTTTGCTCCACTGGAGTTGCACTTGGAACAAAAGATTTCCAGTAAGAAGATCAATTTCCCACTTCTTTCCTGGTATAAAACACATCTCTGCTCCTAAGCGTACAAGGAAGTAACACAAGTTATGTATGCTGCTGGGATCTTACAGCTTAGAAAAGAGACTGTGCTGCCTCAGCTCTCATCCTCTAGCAACCACCTGGATGTGGAAAATTCTAAGTCTGAGACAAGAGAAGATATAAAATGCAGCAACTTGAGTCCCCGAGTCCCCATATTGAGGCAAAGCCCCACCACCAGAGCACCTGCAATGGATTGTTCCAAAAGGGGGAAGTAAGCTGCTGAAAATTGAACGTTTAAATTGAGGAGTTACTGCTCCTCTAATTAATAAAAAGTCAAGTTAAGATGGAGTCATTTCTATGGCAGCGATTTATGACTGCCCATTATAAACAGGTTACCAGAAGAATCATTCAGAGCATGCATCTTATTTCTTCTTCTGAATCAAGTATGAATGTGATTTTTAAGATGAATTCCCTAAAGAACAAAAAATATTTTTGTTCATGTAATATCATTATATTTAGAAATTACCATTGAGAATTATCCTACCCAGTAGTAACTTAAGGAAAATTTTATACTTTCAAGGACATTTCAGACAGATGGCAGATGTACAAAAGTCAATTAGAGTTAGGTATGTGCAGGAAATTGTGAACGGCTATGATTCAAAATTTCTCAAACTAATTACATGACAGGATCCCTGCAATAAAAACTGTGAAAAAAATAAGTTTTTCAGGGATCAGATAGGGAAAGGCACCAAGACCCAATTGCAGGAGGCTTTGCACAATCTGGAAGGAGGAGACACACAGAGGACCTCGAGGGCAAGAATCGGGGGTGCGTTGCAGAAATTCCCCTTGAGTTTCAAGAGGAAGAAATACAAAAATTACACTGTTTGAAACTAAAGTAAACCAAAAGAAGGAGAAACAAGCCATGCCCCTCAAATACTGTGAAAAATCTGTCCGTCATGAACCTTAATTGCGAAGCGATGCTATCAGAGTGCAACTGTCAAGCAGGAAAGCTGAGATGAAGCCGCAGACCACACACACCTCCAAAGGTGACATTCTTACTGGAGATCCCGGCTGATATGTATGTGTACTTTATCAGTAGAAAATCTCTCAAAGCTTCCTGCAACTTTTTTTCAGTACTGGGGAATGGCATGATGGTGTCAGTGAATGAAAAAAATGGTAGACAATACATTTTTTTTTCATGATAAAGTGATCAGGATGGAGGATGATGTACTAGCTTCACATTAATATAACAAAATACTTGATACAAGTTAAGTTTATACGGAATTTTATTTAGCTAATACAGCTTTGAAGGATAATTCCTAAAGACATGGGTTTAGAGTTAACAAGCACAATACCAAAAACTCTGGGACTAATTTAGTTTTTGGGCCTCTTTTTATCTTTCAGTGTTTCTTATCAAATGTGTGAGGTATAAATGATATTCTAAAATACATAATAATAAACATAAACAAATATTTATGTGACCCATATAAAGATATTGCAAACAAGGGCTTGTAATGGTTAATACTGATTATCAACTTGATTGACTTGAGAAAGTAGTAAAGTATACTTCTCAGTGTGTCAAGATGCATCTTAAGGCCATGAACCTGAGTACAGCACCTTGTGTCTGGACCCTACATCTTAGACACTCTTCCCCTGTTCTCTGCCTTCTGGCTGCCGTGAAGTGACCAGTTGCTCCCAACTACACCCTTCACGATGGTACTTCTGCCTGGAAGCCACCGAACCATGGACTGAAACCTCTGAAACCATGAACTACAGTAAATATGTCTTTTAAATTCTGTCACATATGTGTCCCAGCATTGGAACCATTGACCAATATGGGGGTTGAGTAAAAATATCATCAGAATTTACCAGAAAAAAATATATAATGAAATCAAATCATAACATGAAATAATACTTCACAGTAGCTTTTGTACTCAAAAAACCATTTAGAAAAAGGCTTAATGGAGACAAAAAGCTCAGTTAGGAAAGAGCATTAATGATTCAGACCTATCTTAAGTCAGATTCCACATGGAAAGAAGAATTAAACACTACAGACCACTCTCGTCTGCTTTCAGTTATTAAATATCTGTGGTCATAGAACTTGGGCTTCTACTTGTCAAAGTTCAGGGCTCGGTTTTCTGAAGAACATGAAAAGAATAAACAAAGTCAAGACTTTGCCTCAGAAACTAAAGAAAATTTTAATTATTACATGTTTAAAATATGAATCGCAGAAAAATTCATGGTCTTTGTAAGTGTAATCAATTCTCTGATGTGATTGCTTTACCTAGAACAAGAAAATTTACACGATCTTCCTGGCTTATCTTCTCTCCAAAGCCTTATCACATGTTAAAGGTAGCACTTCTTTTAATGAAAGATGTCGTGTGGCCCCAGATACTTCAGAATTGTCTTAGAGCCAACTTTTCCGCAATTGAATTTAACATTCAGTAGAGTTCATTGTATAATTTTTTTGAAATAGGTTGAGAAAAGGAGTAAAAGAGAGGGAGAAGGAGAAAGAGTTTTAGATGTTATCAAGTGCTTATACTTTTTCCTCCAGCCCCCCAGCCTGTGTGATGGCCTGTTCTACATCCTTTTGCCCATGTTTGTGTGCTCAGTGAAAAGCAGGGGAGCGTTCTACACAAACTTGTTACATACACAGTAAAATAAAGGAAAATGGGCTCTACATGGGACAAGACTATAAATAGCTTGCAGTTTCAGGAAAGGTATTGCTAAACACAATGTGTTGAAATATTTTTAATGATTTTTTAATTACTAACTTTAGATTTTACCAACACAAATGGAAAAAAGTTATATTTTTTTCATGTACATAATGTAGTCCTGCCTAACTCTTCTTCCCAACTTCTGAAACTTTAATACTTGCCCAGGAACTCTAGTATATACTATAGGTTCCTGGACCACAATATACACCTTTTCTGCCTGGATGTTACCTAACTTCGGAAGAATTTATCTTCAGGCGATTGTGCTACAGCTTGTGATCCACTTACACAGAAACCTAATGACTCCCTTCTGGCCCTCCCCTTGTTTACCTCCAAGGACATATTGCACTACATGTTGCTTATTTTGATAGACTCTAGCTGGACTGCCCATTCTATTTAATCCCTCTTCCATCCACATGATTCTAAAGTATACTTTAAAGTCATCCCAGACTCAATACCACTAATAACTCTGTCCACACACAGTATCTTGCCATTCCATGCACTCCAGACACCCCAACTGTTGTGAAACACACATACTGTGCACTCTTGTCTACACACATGCAGGAACACCACTGAGCTTAGTGATCGCGACCCTGCCCTGTGGCTCTCTACTGCCATATTGGTTACTGTCAGCTCGTTTGGCACACTGGTTGTACAGTATTTTTTTGCTTCTCTGTTCAGATGAACTCTTTAAGGAAAATAACTTCAGTGTTATCATCTGCGAGTCTCTAAATTTGTTAAAAATGTAGGTCTGCTATTCATAAGATGTTCTCTGTTAAGGAAAAAGAAAAGATGATGTTTAAATGAGTGGGTGAGTGAATAGAAGAATCAACTAGTGGATGGGTTTACCCTATAGCAGTCTACTTCTGTTCCTGTTTCATGTACACAGTGTCAGTTGTCCATGTCACCCCCATTTTGAAAATACTGAATGGAAGATTATAGTAAAAAAATCCATAAGCTTCAAATATCTTTATTGAAGAATATTCTTAAAATATTTTCTCTACTAAGAGTTATTGTTAATCTCTGTGACTAATTTATTTATCAAATATATTATAGATATAAATGTATAGAGACAAGCATTATGCGTATGTAAGGTTTGATGCAACTCTCAGTTTCTGGCATCTCCTAGGGACCTGGTAGATAAGGAAGGACAGCTGTCGTAAGAATCCCTGGGATTTGCTCTCCAGCTCAGACATGAAGAAAATCCTCACCTTTGCTGCTGTCTGCAAGAATTGCCGCACTCCCTGGATTCTGAAGTTGTTTGGATTGAGTTAATAACCAAACATTAGAATAGGCTCATCAATATGCTGTCTGCTGCAAAATTGTATTTATGTTTGTGTGTGTGTGTGCGTGTGCGTGTGTGTGTGAGATTGTCTGTGTGTAGACCAAAAAGTTCTCAAATCTTCTTTGCGTTTATACTCTTTTTAACTAGCTATATTATCAATAACTGTCTTGCAAGTGGTATTTATTATAATAAAGAGCCACTGCTGGTAATGGGATTCTGCTACCTGAAACCTTCAGCACAACCAGGAGGTCGTTGATCTCCCCAAGTGCCGTGTAGAATGACTGTCATCATTTAAATGCAGTACATTTTAAATAATTGAGGTTTAATTTCAATAGAGATCACTAAAAAATAGATCAATACGACTGCACAGATTCTGGACAATAGGAGCTGCTTGCAAGCACCTGGCGAGTCTGTGTTTTTGCTTTGCTACTGTCAGCAAGAAGAACATGGCCTGAACTATTTTTAGTAAATAAAATGTTTGATTATAGAATATTTTTTTTTTGAGTAAGGATAATGCCTAGCTCTGTCTCGCTGGCTGAGATTGGATGACAGCACTTATGGGAGGTTATTGTTAAGTGCGAGTGCTTGGATTACAAACACCTGCCCTGCTACATGCCACCCTATGGACCCATAGGTAGGTATTTAACTACACACCTTGCCTTTTGTACAGATGAGGTGTGCAGGGCAGTGGATTATAGCGCCGAGATACGCAGAAGTGGCTTGTGGGAGGTAAGATTAAGTGAAACATCAATAGAAAATTATAGGATGTATTGAGACTTAGTAGCAGGGATGTAGAGTCCAGTGTGGGTGAGCAGGACAGGAGGGTTGGCAGGAAGGACTTGCAGTGTTCAATGGCAGCAGCTTGACTAGTCAGTTGCTGGAGTCCTGGGCTGGTAGGAAGACAGGAAACCAGAAGACAGATCAGCGGCTAAATGCTGAACATAGAAATATTCAGCCTGAACTTGAAGTGTTCACTGGCTGCCAGCTGGACTCCACAGCAGTGACCACTGAGCTTGTTTGATTCTATTACATGATCAGTATTTCATGGAAGAGCTGAATTGGCCCATAGGCAAGAAGTCTGTCTCTGTAGATATGATGGTTTGCCCAGGCTTCAGTGTTCCTCAAGTAATTCTTATCCAAATAGATTGGTTAAAAACGACATATAGACTCTCCTTGATTTGGTCAGAGTGTTGGGAACACAGAGGGGTGTTTCAGGGAATATTGTGGTTTGGCTCTGGAGTGTCCCCCAAAAGTTTCATGTATTTTAATGTTGTGGATTGTCTATGGAACCAGGTGCTGTTTGTGGATTGGGGTCTAGTCTGGAGGGGTGGATTACAGTCAAGTTAGGATTAAAGGTGTGTAAATTAGGATTAACGGTGTGTAGTGGCCACACCTTCCACATCTGGATGCAGGAGAGGCTAATCTGGGTGGAGACCTGGAAGGATAGATAAGCTGCATCCTGCCTTCCTTGGAGGACTAGGACTGAGACTTGGACTGGTCTTGACTAGTCTCAATTTGTCTTCCTGTTTGTGATGTCGTGAGAAGCTGCCTCCACTTCTGCATCTGCCATGTGTTTTGATTGCTGCCGGCCACCCCTGAATGGACTGTGACCTTCTGAAACTGTGTGCTAAAGTAAATTTGTGGGTGTCAGGTATTGAGTCACAGCAACAAAAGACTAACTGAGACAGGGAATGAGCACCAAAATGCTGTAGGTTTTTTTTTTTTTTTGAGATAATATAGTTCTTTCTTTCCTTCTACTTTCCCCTTCCTCCTTCTTTTATTCAAAATTTATTTCTGAATATCAATATGGATAGAGTGCTGGGATTTCTAAAGCTAAATAAGATAGTTTTGAGATTTCTAAAAAAAAGAAAGAAAGAAAAGAAAAGAAAAGAAAAGAAAAGAAAAGAAAAGAAGCAATCTTATCTACCTGGAACGATTTGTTAATAATGAGGTAGAACATCTGATGTTTAGGAACAACTCATAAGTTCTAACAAGCTCCTCTCTCTCTCTCTCTCTCTCTCTCTCTCTCTCTCTCTCTCTCTCTTCCTCTTACCTGCTTATTGCCTCTTTTCCTCTTTTTTTTGTTTCTACATTTGGCTACAAGATACCCTAGAAATTTTAAAGATCATTAAGTCCTCAGAATAGAAACAGAGAAAAGATATCATTCACACTTGTCAATGTTCCACTAACTAGTGTATCAGTAAAGGCCCATGGTTGTTGGAGAGAGATGTGCAAAGAAAATTTGTGAAGTGAAATCCAAAGTCTACCAGGTGAGACGTTTTCAGAGCAGCATCCATTGACAGACAACACCGGAGTGAGCGCTTACTTCCAGAGGGAGCATCCTGGTCTCTTCTGCTATTACTTGGCCCTGGGACTGTAAGTTCCTGGCCTCCTAGGGAACTTATTAGGCAAACAGGGGCTGTTATCACTCAAATGGTTTCCACAGGGCTTGAATATTCACCTTTTCCCCCAAAGTGAATCCAAATCAAATTTAATAAGGCAGTTTCTTTATTAGTAATGTCTAAAAAACAGGTAACAGTGTAAATTGTGGCTCAGTGTTGAAAGATAGACAGTCTCCTGGGTGAGGTTAGGACTTCACTTCCGGCAGCCAAAGTGTAGACTTAATGTCTATGGTCTAAAAATTGTGCTGCTCACTATTTATTTATCAATTTTAATACTTAAAGTTTATGAGCTTCAAGGGTTGTTATTGGTCCAACTCAAAAACAAAAACAATATTTATGTGGATAATCTGATGCATATCAGTGTTGTCCAAAAGATTAGATGACATCATTTGATAAGAAGAAAATTGCTGAGTGTTAAACTTTCTGGTTTTGAAAATGCATAAAAGCAGAATGGACACCACTAAAGTCCACAGGAAAATGATGTAAGATACACAGTGTACAGCTACCTCATTTTGGTACAAGAAACTAAGGAAGCAGCAGCAATACAATTTCAATCTATTAAAGTACAACAGTGTTCAAGGGTTTGTACTTACTTGGCAAAAAAAAAAAAAAGTATTTTCCTGTCACTACCATTTCTCTTCAAACAGAATAGATCAAGATCATGTACTTTTAAAAATAGAAGGCCTGTTCTTCCTCTGTGTGCTTAATAGGGCTACATGCTTAATAGACCCAGAGGAAAACTGTGAGTTCATTGTGAGTTCTTCTAGACAATAGACTGTGGACAGTTCACACTCAAAGGAAGCAAAAGACCTTCCTTGCTGGTAATTAGTTAGGAAATAGAGCTGAAAAAAGGGGGTGGGAGGGGAGACTGGAATGCTCCTGAAGATCTGAGCTCAACAAAATCAAGTCTCAGAAAACAAAGGTCAGATATGCCCACATTCACAGCACAGGTGGGAAAAGAGCCAGCTTTTATGGGTGTGGTGTGCAAGGGTGAGGGAGCATAAGGACTTTCAGAATAGAGTCATCCTGCTCTTGCTCAACCCAGCCTCATGGGAAAGGCAGGAAGTACTTCAGAGCGGCACAGCTCTACAGACTGGAATACGGGAAGGAGAGGAAGAACTGGTTATGTCCTCCCTCGTATGCAGTAGGATTCAAGGTTGTGAATGTGCAAACTTCTTATTCAAATAAGGTTTTTTTTTTTCTTTTCCTTTTTTTTTCCCTTTTTTTTGGACTTGAGGCTCACCTCAGTGGTTTTCTGCAGGGATATCAACATTGTATTTCTTTTCTTCTATTGATTTGTGGGTATTTTTGTTTTCCTTTTTTTCTCTTTTCCATTTTTTTCCTTTCTAATTTTTCTGTTTCTGTTATTGGCTAGTTTCAACATTTATTTTTGTCTCAAGTAGTTATTTTTACCCTTTCTGGAAAGCGGGTCAATGAATTCTGTAGACATATTCTTTCTGTTTTACTCACAACCTTCCTTGGTTTTTATTATCTTTTTTGATTTTGATTTTTTTGTTGTTGTTGTTTTCTATTGCTTAAGTTTATCCACTTTCTTCTTCTCTGGGGTTGGATTTCCGGCATGCGTTTTTTACTTGTAAATTCTGTTCTATTTTCTATCACTCTCTCAAATCTAACCCTTAGTCTTTGTCTGCTCTCTTCCTGCCCCCATACCTTTTATTATTAGTATTGTTAAGTATTAATAACTCACCGCTCTATATCTTGACATGTTGGGAAGCAATAATTTTATACTATTTAGCTAGACATAGAACATTAAGGTAGTTTTTTATTATCAAGAATAACTTAGTGTTATCTTCACCTATCTTAATATGTTACTAGACAATTTGTATAGAAATCTGCAAAGGTAGTATAGATAACATTTCTAATGCTAAAAGTGGAATGGTTGTGTGAGTTGCTATTTTGTTCTTATATGTTTATAACTAGTAGGTAGAAATTTTAACCATTAATATTAGCATCCATCTCACTGTTAAAATGGGTAGAACAGTTGGAGCCTATTAAGTGTTGATAGTTTCTGATGGTTTGGTTTATTCTGGTTAGGCAATGTATAGGAATATTTTATTATTGATGGTGATATAGTACTGATATTGGTAGAACATGTAGATAACACGATATTAGGTTTATCTTGACAGATACACTGATGATGTAGATTGTGTCATTTAATGTTAAGGCTAGAATAAGTGTAATATTAAACCAACTAAGTTCTAGCAATAGTTTTTCTTTTTAGTTCTAATTTATGATGCTATTGTAAAACTTTACTCAAATTATGGATGATGACCAAGATGTTGACCTTGACTTTCTATTCTATCCATAGACAACAAACAGTTTTGTAATATATCTTCCTTCACCTAAAAGTAGAGAAGAATAGTTACCAGCAGAAAGTTGGTCATTGAAAGGAACCCCAAAGTTAACAGGTGAATATAATAAAAACAGATATGAATACTAAAATATGAATGAACTCAGTGACAGTTTAAGGAAAGAAATAGTCCAATGGAAAAATATGCATAGTAGAGACAGAATCCAGTATTGCCTGATCTAAAACCTACAGCGGTTTAACAATTGAAAAATGAGGCAACAAATAACATGCTAAATTGTCCAACTTCCCAGAGCTGATATCATAAGCTGTAAAGTAGCAGAACCTATAGGAAAATAAATTAAAAGCAGAAACCAGAATAAACAACAACAAACCCAAAGGATCTACTGGCCAAAGAACTCAAAGAAGATATGTTTAAATAAATGCAAGAGATTCTCAGGAGTTCAGAGAGAATTTGGACAAAAAAACAACAATCTTCACAGATAAAATTCTTAATGATTTTAAAGAAAACATAAAGAAATGAACAAAGCAATGCAAGAAATGAAAAATTGTTGCAGTAGAAAAGTGGTAAGACTGAAAAGGTCCAAACTGAACTCTAGGACACAAAGAAACAAACATTAAAGCATGGGAAAACTGTTTGAACATTTTGAAGATGGATTGTTGAATCTTTGAGGAAAGACTGAGAAAGTGGATGATATAATCAGTGGAGACTAAAAACCAAAAAGACAAAAAAGAGGGTGAATGCAACAGTTGATGGACAACTCAAAAAGAAACAAAATTATGGAAATGCAAGATATAGTGGAGGACAATCTAAAATGTATAAATACTACAACCAATGAAATTATAAAAGAAAATTTCCAAAACCTAGGAAAAGAAATTAACATTGTGGTACCACAGGCATATGCAACACCAAATTACCTTTATCAAAAGAACGTCTTCACAACACATTGTAAAAAAATCCTAGACATCCAACACAATGACAGAACAATAATGGTAATAAGAGAAAATGAGAAAGAAATCTACAAAGAAAAACCCATAAGAGTCACTGCAGACTCTGCAGACTTCTCAACACAACCCTTAAAGGTCAGGGGATTATGGAGTGACATCATTCAAGGGCTAACAGAACATGAATGCCACTTTAGACAGTTATATCCAAGGAAACTAACCTTAAAAATATAGAAAGAATTTATTTTTTTAAATAATCAAGTAAGCTTAAGGAAATTCATGACCACCATACCACCATGGAAGAAGACATATAAAGGAATCTTATAGGTAGATAAAAAACTAACATTACCAAAGTTCCCATAGGAAAAAAAGAAAGAAAGAAAAGCAGAGAATGAACTAGTATTAGTGTATGATGACTCATGGCAATAATAACAGGATTTAGAAAATAGACCACCATGACTGCACACCTCTGCTATCAAATGACACAGGTTGGCTGATGTGATAAAAAAAAAAAAAAACAATAGGTGATTTTTGCAAGAGTCACATTTTTACCCTTAAAGAAATACATAGATTGCAAATAAAAGGGTGAAAATGAGTACTTCATGCTACTACCCCCAGAATACAAGCATGGGTAGATATACTATTCTCAGACACAACCGATTTCAAGAAAAAATAGACCAAAAGAAACAAAGATGGACATTATGTATTGGTTAAGGAAATAATTCAACAGAATTAGTCACAAATATCAATATATGTGGACCCAAAATCCAGGTGCCCAACCTGAAAAACAGAATCTACTGGATATAAAAAGACAAATAGGCCTCAATACAGTTACAGCGGGGGACTTCCATGCCTAGCTTTCAGAAATAGACAGGTCAACTAATCAAAATATTAACAAAGAAATATTACAGTAAGACTGCTATGAAATGATTGGACTTAACTGATATTTACAGAATGTTCCATGTAACATCAACAGAATACACCTTTTTCTCAGCAGCATATGTGGTATTTTCTATAATAGACCATATTAAAATAAATACAAAGAATTTAGAATAATTTCTTATATACTAACATATCATAGCAAAATAAAATTTGAAATCAATAGCAAAAGAAACACTAGAAATGATACAACTTCATGGAGATTATTAATACATTATTGAATAATATAATAATATAATAATGTTGATAATAATATAATAGGTCACAAAAGAAATTAGAGAAGAAATCTTTTAAATTTAGAGTTAAATGACAAACAGAAGTACATTGAACACGTGAGACACAATAAAAACAATGCTAAGACAAAAATATATAGCTATGAATCCACACATTAAAAAAAAAGAGTAATCCCAAATAAACAATTTAATGATGCAGCTCAAGGTGTTTGAGAAGCAAGAGCAGTCTAAATTAAAGAAGAAAAAATTATAAATAAAAAATCAGAAATTAATAAAATTGAAACTGAAAATAATATAAAAAATCAACAAATCAAAGAATTGGTTCTTCAAATGAACAAATAAGAATGATGAACCTGTAGTTCACCTAATTAAAGAATGAAAGAAAAAGCCAATATCAATGCAATTAGAAATTAAAAGGTGAAATTAAAAATTACAATGCTGAAATTCAGAGAAATATAAGAAATTGTTTTGACTGTTTACACTGTAACAAAATGGAGAATTTAGAAGAAATGAATAAATTTCTAGACATATTCAAGATACTAATATTGAGCCAAGAAGACATAAAAACCCTGAATAGATCCATACTGAATATAAAAATAGAAGCACTCTTAAAGTCTCTACATAGAAAAAAGTTCAGGAAAGAATGGATTTACAAGACTGGAGCGATGGCACAGAGGTTAAAGCACTTGCCTAAGGCCTTGGCTTTGATTATCCAGCTCCACGTAAATAGGGCATGATGGCACTCACCTGTAATCCCAGCGCTAGGAAGGCTGAGGCAGGAAGATTGCTATGAAACTGAGTCTAGCTTGTGCTATGTGGAAAGTTCAAAACCAGCCTGGGTTACAGAGCCAGACCTTGTTTCAAAAAAAAAAAAAAAAAAAAAAAAAAAAAAAAAAAAAAAAAAAAAAAAAAAAAAAAAAAAAAAAAAAAAAAAAAAAAAAAAAAAAAAAAAAAAAAAAAAAAAAAAAAAAAAAAAAAAAAAAAAAAAAAAAAAAAAAAAAAAAAAAAAAAAAAAAAAAAAAAAAAAAAAAAAGTGAATTCACAACAAAATCTACCAGTACTTCAGAAAAAGCTATAACCGATGCTTCTCAAAGTGATTCTATGCAATTGAAAGAGAAGGAACATTGTTTCATGAATCTAGCATTACAGTGACACCAAAACCAGACAAAGACTTAACTAGAAAAATCTATAGACATAATAATAACAAACATAGATACAAAATCCTTCAATAATATACAGGTGAACAGAATTCAACAAATCATTAAAAAGATTTTATACCCTTACGAAGTCAGCTTCACTTTTGGGATGCAAGGATGGTTCAACCTATGTAAATCAATAGTATGCCACTTAAATAAAGGCAAGAACAAAATTCACATGATCATCTCAATAGGTGTAGAAAGGCCTTTGACAAAATTTAATATCCATTCATGACAAAAACCCTGAGAAAAATAGGTACACCAGGGCATCAGCTCTGACTGACAGAAGTCATTTACACCACCTGCACTACCAACGTTATACGGAATGGGGAAAATTTTAAAGCATTTCCTCTTAAGTCCAGAATATAAAAAGGCTATCATGCAAGAATATGAAACAAAAGGAATACATATTGGAAAGAAAGAAATCAAAGTATCCTTATTTGCAGATGACATTGAAGATCCCCCCAAAACCCCACCAAGAAACTCTTAAAAATAATTTAAAAATTCAGCCAAATTTAAGGATACAATATTAATGAAAAAGAAAAAGGAAAAAAGAGAGGATTCCTCTACACTTATAATGAACTCATTGACAAAGAGCTAAGTGTTGGGGTCTCCATCCCACGGGGACCCCAGAACAGCTGAGGAGGGGTCAGACAGTGGAGAAACGACTCTGGAGACTCGCTTTCCTGAATGCAGTCTGATTTATTTAAAAAGTACAGAGTTTATATAGAGCACAACAATGCGGAAGTCACTGTGGCCCAATCAAAACCTTTCCTTATATGTCCTTAACCAGTGGGGTCACCCAGGAGGAGGAAGCAGGGTGGGGCCACTGATCAGCAGTCTATCACTAGGCCAGGGTCGTAAGGCCTGCTTACACCATACGGTCCTGGACATGTGCTAGATTGGCTTCAAACCAACCTGAATCCCCCACAGATGAGAATCACGTTCTCAACAGCTTCTCAGAAAATGAAATACCAATGAACAAACCAAACCAAGGAAGTAACTGACCTCAACAATGAAACCTACATTGTGCTAAACAAATAAAGAGAAAATTAAAATATGGAAAAATGCTCCCTGTTCATGAATAGGCAGAAGTTATATTGCCAAAATGGCTATATAGAACTGATATACTGAATACATGCAATTCCTATCCAAATATTAGCAATATTTTTTCACAGAACTTGAAAAATCAATCCTAAAATTTACATAGAACAAAAAGAGACCCAGGATAGCCACAGGGATCCTGAGAGGCAAGACACAAGCAGGTAGCATTATGACTCCAGACATCATGTCACGTTACAAAGCAACAGTGATAAGGACTGTGTATGATGTCGACACAAAAAACAGGCAGGTTGACAGACGGAACAAAATGGAGGGTGCAGAGACAACCTCAAGTACCCTTGGACGTGTGATCTTCACAAGGGGACAAGAACACATTGCAGAAAGGATAGCCAATTAAATTAATGGGACTAGTTATCTAAATGTAGAAGAAAGACACTGAAATCAAAACAAGTAACTGAAAAATTTAAATATTAAACTGGAAATGCTGAGCCACCGAGAGGACAAAATTTTTGATGAACTAGGCTAGGGCAAAGACTTTATCAATAGGACATTCGGTCAAATGAAATAATCCCCAGGGTTAACAAATAAGATTGTATCAAATTGAAAACTTCTGCACAGCAAAAGAAAAACTTAATAGAGTGAAGAGAAGATTGACCAAATGGGAATTATATTTAGCCTTGGACAGGGGCTAACAACTAAATTATGTAAAGAACTGAAGAAAAATAGACCCCTCAAAATCAAGGACCTATTTTAAAAATGGGCGATTGAAATGAATAGATAGTTTTCAGAAGAAGAAATACAAATGGCCTGCAAATACATGAAGATGTGCTTAACATCCTTAGCTGTGAGATGACTGCTAATCAAAACAACACTGAGATATCGTCTTTTCCCAGTGAGCATGGCTTACATCATGAACTCTAAGTACTCATAAGAGTGGCAGAAAAAGGAACTCTTTTACTTTGCTGGTGGGACTGTGAAGTGGTAGAATCACTATGAAAAAAAAACATGCAGATTCCTCTAAAAACTAAAAATAGATACCCCATTTGACACTGTGATAAGTCTTCTTTTCAAAAGAGTTAAGAGCACCATATAACAGAAATACACACATACCTGTGCTTGTAGCTGCACAGCTAATACTAGCTAAATCATAGAAGTTGTCAAAATATCTATCAATAGGCCAATGAAAGCAAAATATATGATAACATACCCATTGGAGTGTGACTCTGCCGTAAAGACAGATTGATATGAGTCATATGCAGTTAAATAAATTTAACTTCGGATTATCATGCTTAGTGAAGTGAATCAGACTCAGAAGATTAAAAATCACATGGTTTCTCTACTGTGAGAATTTCAGACGATAAATGAATAAGAGAGAAAAGGGCAAGATTTTGGGAGTCAGAAAGGAAGAATGAAGGATTGGGAGGGCCGAAAATGTAAAGCTGTTGTGACAATCACATGCACAAGTTTCCCAAGTTTAATGTCACAATTCTGTATGCATATATATATATACTAAGAAATAGGAACAGTTCATGTATTGAAGAGCAATGGTCAATATTCTAGAATTAACATATGGAACCTCTAGAAGATGATTAAGTCAGGATGGAGGCCTTTGACTTAATTATGGTCACTATAAAAGGGATCAAGAGAGTGAGATCATTCTTTTCAACTCATCTCCTTTAGTCATGTGAGAATATAGTATTCTTGGGGAAGAAGGTAGTCTTGGTGGTTTGTTTGCTTATTTTTTTGTGCTTTTGTACATGGAAATAAAATCCAGTGCCTTCACACTAAGCCACTAATACTGCATCTGCATTCTCGTTTTTATTTTATCTTATTTTATTTTCAATTTTGAGACAGGGCCTCACCAAGTCATTGAGGTGCTGAGGTTGGGCTCAGACTTGCAATCCTTTTGCCTTAGTCTTCCAGAATGCTAGAATCACAGGCCTGCGATGCCAGGATCTCAATGGACAGTGAACCCAGTAATGCTTTGGATTTTGAAGCCTCCAGAACTGAGATGAATTAAATTTCTGTACTTTACAATATACACTTACAAATACTATGTTACCACCACACACAGGCAAATAGATTAAATACCTGAAATTTTTGAAGGAGAAAAATTTCTCTTAGTCATTTATAACATAACTGCAGTCCTGACTTAAAATGGAATGACCAATACATATCTGTATAATTGATTTAGTATGCTAACCTCGGGAAAACATGGCAAATTTTGCCTACACAACTACATACCACACCAGCTATGAGTCTGAAAACCAAAACAAATGATACTGACTCCTGTGCATCTTTCTTGTGTATGTGTGTGCGTTTGTATGCACGTGGGGGTTTGGTGACTGAGGTCCAGCCCAGGGCCTTGACTCTGAGCTACCTTCCCAGCTCATTTTTGTTTTTGTTTGTTGCTGCTGTTGTCATCTTTGTCTTCCTAATAACTGGCAATATGCTTTAGTTGAATTGCAAGAGCATATACATACATACATATCACACACACACACACACACACACACACACACACACGTATGCGCGTGCACGCGCACGTAGAACTTGGCCAATGCATCTAGAAAGTGCACTGTGATTGTCTTATGTGGTTTTGTCTGTCTGTTTGTTCATTTTTATTCAAGTTCAGGGGACCGTGGAAGGAAGACTTTTCATTAAAAAAAAGGAGTGACATAAAATTTAATTGGCATTAATTTTTCCATAAGAGGTCACTTTTTCAATTCCCTGAACCCCAGATTTAAAAATATATATGCACATCTTAAACAAGGTTAAATTCCACCAGATCCTATTAAATGAGGTAGAATTAATTCCACTAGAGACAGGAAGAAAAAAGAAAGAAAAGAAAGAGAGAGAAAGAGACAGACAGACAGAGAGAGAGAGAGAGAGAGAGAGAGAGAGAGAGAGAGAGAGAGAGAGAGAAACCTAACCCTTTTGGTAACCTGTAAAAAAATTAACAAGGCAAATTGAAACACATGTAGATTCTTCTGCTGTTTGGCCAGCCTCAATTCACTTTTGGTTTGTTTTTTTTGCTTGTCTAGACAGGACCTTGCTACATCATTAAGTTTCCCAGGCTGGGCTCAGACTTGTTATTATCTGGCCCCAGCTTCTCAGAGTGTTGGGATTACAGGCCTGTGCCATCAGACCCGGTGTCACATGAACCTTAAATGCACAGCCACCTAGTGGCCCCTTCCCTCATCCACTGCTAAGAGTGGCAGAAGATCTGTGCTCCTGCCTGGCCTGCCTCCTAATGTCACAAGGTGGGAGGAATCGACTCAGGCTGTGTAAGCTGCCGGGAATAACGAAGTGCATTCACACGCATGCAGCCAGCAAGTGCACTGCTGATCATTCACACCCAAAGAATGTTTGAGTAGAAACTGAGGGATCATTTTATGAAGGGAAATTGAAAGAATGAACATGGTTTTCATGACCTAGCAACGACTCCGGGGAAGGCTATCCTTAAGCAGTTTTATTTCATTGCAGTTTGTATGTACCTGGCACTTGTCGTAACAGCCCCAGGCAAGTGACATAATGAGAGCAGCATATGGCATTTAAAGAGTGTCAACACAAAGGACAGAGCGTAATTTACAGGGACATACCAAGAGATAAAAGAGAAAACACTCATGCAAAGATGAGCAAGCCGGCGCCAGTCCACGCATTCTGTGTATGTGCCCAAGAGTCGACTCCTTCACGTCACTTCTATCATCTTCTCCTGTCTCGGCTCCCTTTGTCTGTAAGTAGACTGACCATTAAACCAGGCTGGGAGCATTGCCCAAGGGTAGCTGAAATTCTGTATCTTCTTGCCAAACAGATTTTGATGAGGGGAAGCATGGACTCCGTTTTAAACCTGTTGAGAGATTTTCACGAAATGATCAAAGAAGAGAGAAACAAGTAATAAATGTTCAATTCTTGACAAAAAAAAAAACCCTGATGTTTTGTAGGAAGCAAAATGCAAATGTTTGTTCATTATTTAAACGTTTAAGTTAATTTGTTTGGACATTTAGTCACGATTGTTTAAAAGCTGATAGCGATTATGTATTGCACGTGGAAACCTAAAACTGATTTGTGCAGCTATTCTTTTTTTCTGCATATTGAGACAGTGTTGCTATTTAGCATTTTTCAATTCTTTTCTTCATATGTTTAGCTTTTGGAGGAAAAGAAGTTATTAAACAAGCAAAATGTGTGAAAATCATTTTTCAAAAAAAGTAAAGCTTAGCAGACATTTCTCAGAGCTCCCAGGAGAGCCAGGCTGTGTCCTCATGGGTGTGACAGGAGTCATTCCAGAAAGCAGAATCCAGCTTAATACAATTCAGGAAGGTTTCTTGCTCCATATCTCTCTTGGAGATGTTTACCAAAGAACAAGATGTGTCCAGCAACTGAACACACTGACACAGAGAAAGGGTAATGGCTGTGGTCACCCCGACCTGCTGGAGAGTTTTGCTCTCAGAGAAGACACAAGTGAGACAGTTTTCTTCCTACAAAATGCAGATAAAAAGATTCACTTTGGGAGTTCTGAAGATATTTTAGAAATACTAGAAATAAGAAACAAAAAGATCTTTCTATTAATAGGGAAAATGTGGTTTTATATTAGGTATAATGTATGAACTTTAGATTCCTCATTTGTAAAATAAGACATTCTATTTAATCCTTAGCATTGTATGGGGTAATAAATATGTATAGAAAACATCTGCTGTGTCATCTGGGAGGAAAATAACAGTGAGTAACTCACAGCCCCTGTTTCCATCATCTTCATAGGCACTGACGGAGGGTGAGGAAGCTTGGCACACAGGATCACTGGAAAGTTCACCTTCTGTGTCCAGCAGTGAAGGTTGGCCCTGAGCCCACTGTGGGCACCAATCTACCCCAAGTACGTGGTCTTTGACCTGACCTGTATTTGCATCTGTGCTATTTACTGTGAATCCTCATGGGATGTGTGTTTGTCAGCTTTCCAGTGATGTGACAAAATAAATGAAAACATCAACCTACACAGAGAAATGGGTACATTGCCTGACATTTCAGAGGATTTAGTCTACACAGAGCATCTCTGTACAAAGTATGGGGTAGAGAAAAAGGGATATTCATTTCGAAAAGACAGGGGCTGTGAGAGTGAGAAAAAGGGGCAGGAACCAGACATACACCCAAATCCACCCACTTTGCAACCTGCTTTCTTCTACTGGTCAAACCCTGATGGCCCATTCAGCTACAAACCCATCAGCAGATTAACCCTTGAAGGTGTGGGTGACCCCATGATCTGATTGCCTCTCTGGGACCCGTGAACACTGATACCTTTAGAATTAGACTTTCAACACATGACACTTTGGGGAAGACATTGTAGATTCAAAACTTAGCAGTGTGTCAATATAAGGGTTCTTCATAGCTCAAGGACAAATTCAGGTGTTGCTTTCATGATTTCAGCATCTCTTGATTATAAATTTCCATCTATACTCACAATGACTTACGTGGAATTGACCCAGAAACATTTTCACAGACATTCCGAGTATCTGTATCATGTACCATCATAGAAACTAGGGCTAGTTGCTGCACTCATGAAGATAAATGATATTTGATGGACTTTTTTTAGGAGAGAAATAAGACTAACTGTATGTAGAGTATGTGGCTGAGATCAAAAAGGACATAGATGCACACAGAAATTGAAGCAGTAATAAAAGCTCTACCTACAAATAAAAGTCCAGGCCCAGATGAATTCAAAGCAGAATTTTTTCAGTACTTTAGGGAAGAACTAACTCCAATCCTCCTCAAACTATTTCATAAAGTAGAAAGTGAAGGAATGCTACCAAACTCATTTCTTAAAGCTAGCATCACACTAGTCCAAAAACCAGACAAAGACTTAACCAGGAAGGAAAATAATAGACCAATATCCTTAATAAACATAGATGCAAAAATCCTCAATAAGATTCTGGCAAACAGAATCCAACAAGTAATCAGAAAGAACATATGCCATGATCAAGTGGACTTCACCCCTGAGATGCAAGGCTGGTTCAACATACGTAAATCAATCAGTGTAATACACCATAACAACAAAAGCGAAAACAAAAACCACGTGAGCATTTCTATCTAGCCTTTGACAAAATCCAGCACCCCTTCATGATAAAAACACTGATAAAAATAGGTATAGAAGGGTCCTACCTAAAACTCATAGAAGCCATATGTGCTAAACCTACTCCAAATATCATAGTAAATGGAGAAAAGTTGAAATTGTTCCCCCTCAAATCAGGAACAAGTCAAGGCTGCCCACTCTCATCACTCTTATTCAACATAGCCCTTGAAACACTTGCCATAGCAATCAGACAAGAAAATGAAATAAAAGAAATCTGCATCGGAAAGGAGGAGGTCAAACTCTCCTTATTTGCAGATGATATGATTATCTACATGGAAGACCCTAAAAACTCCACTACAAAACTGCTAGAAAAAAAAATTAGCCAAGACACAGGCTACAAAATTAACTCTAAAAAACCAATAACTTTCCTCTACATTATCAATGAACTTATTGAGCAAGAACTCAGAAAAACAATTCCATTCTCAATAGCTCAGCAAATAATTGCATACCTAGGAGTATACTTAACCAAGGATGTGAAGGACCTATGTAAAGAAAACTACATTACACTGAAGAAAGAAGGTATAGGAGACATTAGAAAATGGAAAGGTATCCCCTGCTCTTGGATAGGCAACAGAAACATAGTCAAAATGACTATACTACTGAAACTGCTATATAGATTCAATGCAATTCCTATCAAAATACCTACAAGTTTATTCAAAGAACTTGAAACAACAATTCTCAAATTCATATGGAACCATAAGAGACCACGAATAGCCAAAGCAATCCTGAGCAACAAGATCAAGGCAGGAGGCATTACAATATCAGACATTAGGCTATTCTATAAAGATATAGTTGTAAAAACAACTTGTTACTGGCACAAAAACAGACAGATGGACCAGTGGAACAGAATTGAAGACACAGAGACAAACTGAAATACCCTCGGTAACTTAATCTTGGACAAAGGACACCCTGTTGAACAAAAGGTGCTGGGAAAACTGGTCATCCATATGCAGAAGAATAAAACTAGTCACCTTTCACCATGCACCAAAATCAAATCAAAGTGGATCAAAGACATAGATATTAAAAGTGAAACATTGAACCTCAAAGAAGACAAATTAGGCGAATATCTAAAAGACATAGGGGTAGGCAAAGACTTCCTTGACAAGACACCAAGAGCAAAAGCAATTATCCCCATTATTAATAAATGGGATCTTGTCAAATTAAAAAGCTTCTGCATAGCAAAGAAACTATCAATATTGTAAAAAGAGAACCAACAGACTGGGAAAGAATATTCATCACCAACATCTCAGATAAGAAACCCATAACTAGAATACACAGGGAGCTGAGGAAAAGTAAGCCTAGGAAAATCCTATTCAATCCTATTGAAAAGAGGGCAGATGAAATGAATAGGCAGTTCACTCACAAAGAAGTACAAATGGCCAATTGATCCATGAAAAGATGTTCAACATTCCTAGCTATAAGAGAAATGCAAATCGAAACAACCCTAAGATACCATCTCACTCCAGAGAGAATGGCCTATATCAACAAGTCAAATAGTAGTCAGTACTGGAGAGGCTGTGGGGAGAAAGGAACCCTCCTGCACTGCTGGTGGGAGTGTAAATTTGTACAACCACTCTGGAAAGTAGTATGGAGAGCTCTCAAAAGACTAGAAATAAATACCCCCTTATATCTAGTGACACCCCTCCTGGGAATATAAACAAAAGAAGTCAAAACAACACACAACAGAGATATATGTGTACCCATGTTCATAGCAGCACAACCACCAATAGCTAAAATATGGAAGTCACCAAAATACCCATCAACAGACCAATGGATACACAAACTGGTACTTATACACTATGGAATACTACGCATCTATAAAGTCCAACAGCATGGAGGCTTTTGCAGGCAAATGGAAAAAACTTGAGACCATCATGCTTAGTGAAGTGAGTCAGAAGCAGAAGGTGAAACATCGAATGATCTCTCTGATATGAGAAATCCAGATCACAACTCTCTCATGGAACTTAAAGTGAAAAACAAAGTGAACCAGGGGGGTAGGGTGGGGTGCTAGAGAAGGGTAGGTAGGGGAAGGGACAAAGGAAAGTGAGAAAGTTATTGTCACCTTGACAAGATACATATGTGCACAAAATGCTCAACTGCATTGTAAACCATAAATTTTGTGTTTATACTTATCAATAAAATGGGGGGGGAGAGAAAGGACATAGGAGCATGGTGGAGGATTGAGCTGAGTGCATGTGATAATGTGAGGAATTAAGAAAGGAGCGTAAATCTGATTCACATGTATCAATTTTCTTTTTGGCATTAGAAATTGAACCCAGGGCCTCATGTACAACAGGCAAACACTCTACCCCTTAGCTACACCTACTGACCCATAAGCAGGAAAAAAAGTAACATACTAACTGCAAGAAGTGTGGGAAGAAAGAAATCCTGAACAGATGCAGCAATACGGACCACAGCTGGGTCAATTTTCTGAAGAGAACATGATTCTGAGTGGCCAGCAGAGTTTATCTCATTTGTGTCTGGCCATTGGTGTTGGGAGGAACGTAGTTTGGACACATTCTGAACAATGACACCCTTAGGAGTCTCGCTGTATTGCAGACAGTGGACAGGCTTTCTTTGTGTGTGTGTGAAGGAAAATGTGATGTGTGATCAAAGCTATGCCAAGAAAGAAAAAATTGTGTAACATTGGAGAAGGCTAGCCATAAGAGAAACCGGAAATGGACAACGGCAGGTAGAATGACAGGGCTTGAAGGGAGGCAGTGGCAGAAAAAACAGTACTCTGATTCTACAAATAATGGAAAGTAGACTAGGTACTTCTGGGTATCTGGTGTGATGTAGAAGATTAAGAACTGTAGGCTTCTCAAAAGATGAAAGGTTCACCAGTGGAGATCTTTGTGACCCTAAGCTTTGAAAGCAAATTAAATGTTGGTAAATGAATAGATAATAAATATGCTATGTAAATAGTCTATTTAAAACGATGCTGTTTCTCACCCATTTCTTGGCAAAATCAGCCATCAGACAGTGCATATGCTGTAATATTAAGAGCTTCTCTATTCACATCTTGGAAACTCAATGACTTCAGCAAGATGAACATGTTAACTGACAGCAGAGTCTCTTAAGTCAAAATTCAGAGCTGATTTGTTAACTGAAAAGTACTGTAGTCAATAATAAATGTCCCTCTAAAATAACAATCCTTAGTATGGCAGATCTAAGTATGCACGAGGTCATTCTGTCGTAACTCAGACTGGCATCCAATTCTTCATAGAGATTAACTCTCATTTGTTAAAATGCTTTGGGGACATAGATGATGTTGTCCAGTTCTATTCGGGCCCAATGAATGTTTCATATTAGTTCATGTTCAGGTTGTGAAAGATTTACTCCTTGATGACATTAAATTCATCTGAAGAGATTAATGTCCAGTAACAGAAACAGTAGCTTTCCTTTGAGGTTGAAGTAAATGGGAAGCCCATGTTCTGGATTGAAAATTCATCACCAATGTCACAACCTTCACTGGGATGCTCTGCTGTGATGTTTTCCTGGGGTCAGAGGTCAAGAGAAATTTCTTATATTTATTCAAATAATTAGCCTGACAATTGTTACTTTGGTAGAATAGTTATTTCTAAGTGCATCTTGTGGCAGAAATGATGATTCCTGGGACATGATGAGGTCATCTTCCATTACTACAAAGATTATAGAGATGGTCTCTAAATTTGATTGTCTTCGAATTTTGTCATATATTCCAAAATGTACTGTATTTATTTCTTTGAAATAAAGACAATAATAGGTAATAACCAATGACAACTATGTCTCAGAGGCAAAACTATTTGCTTTTTCAGGCTTAATCTAGACTCTTAGTCACTCAAATAGAAATCTTTGTTAAAATTTCAAATGGCTTGTCCCGATTGAGGATTATTTTTAAAAAATCAAGACCAGACCACTCACATATCTTCAGGAAAATGGAAATATCATGTGAAAGCTATGTTTACTTTGGAAACCATTTCAGAAAATGCTTCTAGAGCCAGGAGGCTTTTCAGCATGGGTGTAGGAAGGGTAGAAGCCATGAGGCAAGGAACCCCAAACCAATCTTGACACGACTGTGAGAAGACTGTTCTCATTTTGTGAAATTGGCCTCCTCCTATAAAGTAGCTGTGATGATGTATCTTACACTGGGTTGCAGACTAAGAGTGACTATTTACACACTAGTTAAAGAGCAGGTTCTTTACTGATAATGCACATACTTTTCAGGGAACTAATAGAATTAATTTCAAGGCATATTTTTGCTTTGCTTCATTGTTCCCAATCCTAGTGTGAATGTGTGTGTTTACCACTCAGGGTCCCCAAACAAGAGAGAATGACAAAAAAGTTAATAAATAGAGAACAAGGAAACAAGGTAGCCCTCTGAGCAGTGCAAATACTGGAACACTGTTGCCAGCATCGTAGTGAGGTAGAAAGAAAACATATGATCAGCCTTTTCTTCCTGAACAATCTCCATCAAACCCCCAGTTCCAGCTGTCTGATAGGACGATGAACATGCGTGCAAGGATGAATGGTTTCCATCGCCATTCCACACTTCAGCTTGCTGGGTCCTACCCACCTCCTGTCCACCTTTTACGTGAATTTTAACTGCACAGTTCACCACCACTACATTTTACCCAAGTAAAGTGCAAGAGGGTATCCATCCTCCATTTCCAAATTAATAATAAGTTGACACAGGAAGACAGATCAGGAGTCATATTTCCACTGACTCTAGAGATTCCAACTCAATCCAGAAAGACCTTGGTGTCCAGCCCTCCTGAGATTCCCAGATGCTCATGGGGACTGCTTTTGTTGTTTCTGCATGCAAGCTTGCCCAGGCTGCCTCTGCTCAGACTGCCAGCTGCTGTTTGTCCTGAAGGGCTGCCCACGTTGCCATTGAAATCGGAAGCCCACCAATGTATTGCTAGATCCCTTCAAGTGTCCATTCTTTGGTGAGAGGTCTGGGTGGATCTGGAGGCCAGGGAATAATGTGTTCCCTGTTGAGGACATGGGACAATGTTTTGACCTGTTTTATCTCCTCTTCTCAGAAGAGTTAATTCCAGGTTCTGTTTATTCTGGAGCCTTTTTCTGAATATATCATTCATTTTTCTCTTTAATCAGAAAAGTGTAAACCAGTCAAAATTTTATTTAATTTCAAAGATGATGACACTAATATCTACTGTTACTACATTTCTGTTAAGATTAAATGTGATACTCTATGAAGAATTTCTCAAATACTATGTGAGAACAGATATTCTTTGGCTTGTGAGGTACATCCAAATCAACTGAAAATGTCCTAAGATGCATTGAATATATTTAAATTCCAAGCATCATAACTTAATTTAGCCTAATTTAAATGAGCCCGGAACACTTACATTACCTCATGATCAGGCAAAACCATCAAACTCATAGCCTAATTTGTAACAAAGCGGTGGCTGTCAAATGTACTCAACATTTACTAAGTTCTGTCCTGAAAGTGAAAAACAGGAAGGTTGTAGGGGCACACGTCCATATCTTTACCAAAACATTAGCTCTTAAGTCTAATCATTGCAACTCAGAACTTCTATTCAATGAACAAGAAAATGTTTCTCATCGTTGTCACTAAGGGTTGTCATTGCCATTAAGAAATACTTTCGTAAATTTGTGATTGTTTTATTAATTTAAAAGCCAAAGCACAGTCAAGAATCCCAAAGACAGAATGTAGTCCATTGTCTGTAATGACCAGTGTACCTGGCCAGGAAGAAAATGCAAATGCAACTGGATGACAGCGAGGGGTTAGGAGACTATCAAAATCAAGTCCCAAGAATAGTTTTTTGAGGGCTAATATTCATGGCCTTAGGAGTTGCTGATTAAGAAAACAAGAAAAGAAGGAAAGGCTATATTTGAGAACACACCTGGAATTAGGAGGTTGGGCTTTGCTCAACATGGTTTTTTGGCTATATTTTCATCCAAGATTATTTAATTTTAATGAATAGAAATAAACAGAAAATATTTGCATAGGGTTAAAGATGTTCTGCCTTCAGAAGTTGACCCACCACGGTTTAGGGCTTTTCACAATCTCAGGTGTAACGCACGCAAAGACTAACCTGCTGTATTGTGGCTTGACATCCACAGTCCATCTCCACCTGGAGTGTCCCTAAGGCTTCTGGAGCACCTCTTGGATTTTACCATCTCATCTCCCCACGTTTTCACTCCTTGTGACTCTGACTTGTTTTCGGGACTACATTTCTAAAAGGGAGGCAGAATGTCTTGTTAGGAATGTGCTTTGAAGAAGTGAGAATCTTCACAGTGAATTATTTCAGTTTCTTGAGAATGTGAGATAAGAGGGTAGTAGCCGAGGAGCTGTGAGGTTAATGACATCCTGTCTTTTGCATATAGAATGAGCAAAGTGCACCTTGCATAAATTGGCTTTTTAATGTCAGCTGTTCAGTTTCGCTTTGTGTTTGGTCTCTATCGAGAATCTCATGCCAGATTCAAGGTCATTGTAACCCTAAAATGTCAGTTCGGCCACTTTATAAGTTTGTGCCTCACTTTGTGGATTAGGGTTTTCTTTTACTTTTCTCATTTTTACCCCATCTATGTGAGGAGTCACCTTTGTTCTGTCCACAGTAAGCAGTGACCACAAAATGAACCTTCCACTTTAGGGCACAATGACTGTCTACATAGTGAGAGCTATTTTGAAATTTGTCCCTAGATGTTTCTTAGCATAACGATTCCCAAATAGCATCTCCCACACTGTGATGAGGTCGGAGAGAGTGCTAGAAGGTTTATTAAAGTTTGCTGACCTGGATTCTATAATGTCTGGTTTGGCAGTCCTGGCTTGGGGTCCAAGCATACACTTTTCCAGCAAGTTCCTAAGCCAAGTGTCTGTTGATCCAGGGACACACTTTGAAACACTGGCGGATTCTTTCTTGCCAAGAATTTTTCAAAGCAAAAGATAAGAAAGAGATACCAAATTTCCTTTCCTGGTAGAGAACACATTCTATGCAAGGTTTTGGTTACGTTTTTGCTTACGGTTTTACATTTTTCACTAAAATGCTTTAGATAGCATGTGATTTTCATTCTTCTCTCCTTTCCTTTTGTCAGAGCACAGGATATTCATTCTTTTCTGTAAAATTTAGATATTAAGTATCTAGAGTCTTTTTTCACAGTCTCTGCAGTGAACATCTCACTCACTTTATGCAAACTGACACTGACAATATGCAAATAAATGGGTGTGGCCATGGGCCAATCAAACTTTATTTATAGACATAGATACTTGGATTACCTTATGTATATAAAATATCATTTCCTTTTGATTTTTTTCAACCAATTAAGTAGATAAGAATGTCAAACCCTCAAGAATATAAAAGCAGAGCAGGGCCACTTTGATTCAGAGGTCATTTCCATTCCTACATTAGACTTTTACCCTACCAATCAAAAGACTAATGATGAATTTCTATTACCAGCATATACATCAGAACTGAGCAGCCTCGCTTTTGTATTTTTTCTTACTTTTTAAGCCCTACCTTTTTGTCCCAAAGGGAGAAGAGATGATTATATTTGAGTCATATGAGAGAATTTTCACATTCACAAATCTCGACCTTGCCATCACTCCATAGGACTGGAAGGAGGAGGAGCAACTGCTTTACAAAATAAATAAATAAATAAATAAATAAATAAAAACTTTAAATTATGCATGATTTTCACCTCAAGGGCATTTTGGGAATCACCGGTAAGTAACCAGCCATTCTTAGACAGATTAGGACTCTGATGAATATTACATATCTGGAAAAGACACCCAGATATAGTCTCAATTATTAATAAATTTATAATATTCCATTTCATATGAAGTCACATTTTGTCCATTACTATAGTCATAAGAATCTGTTGTCATCTTTTTAGCTTAACTTTTAAAAAATTGTTTTTTTTTTTTAGTTCCCCAAATCTCTATGTCGTGTCTGTGGATATATCTCAATGGAAACTGAAAACTCCAGGGAGATGCACCTTGTCCTTACATCATCGATGGGTGAAGAAACACTAAATGGCACTATAATTTTAAAACTATTTTTTCTGGGGCTTTGTAGTGCAGTATCATAGAACATAAAAATGGGAAGAGAAGAAAAGAAACAGTAGTTTTGGCTAGTGTTTACCTAGCTTGAGAAACAGAAATTCAGCAGGCAGAGTTGACTGAGCAAGCAACAGCTTTCTTCTCAGTTGAATTAAACCTCTATTGACTTCCAATTTCCAACTAAGAGTAAATTACTGAAAACAGATATTTTAAGAATTCCAATGTAAGCCTTGTACTCAACATCTATGATGGTTGTAATACCTCTCGCTAGACCCAAGTTCACCTGATTTTGTGTTCACGAGCCCGCTGCCTCCACCAGGAAGAATGGCTGCTCTGGGAAGTCATTTTCTGGCAGTTGCAAGAGGAAGGTGGACAGAAGCAACTTAAGGATCAAGATGCTTATACTTGAGCTCGAGAAATATCACAGTGGGTAGAGCACTTCCCTAGGAAGCACGTGGGCCTGAGTTTGATTCCCCAGCACCACATACTAGCTGGGCATGGTGGCACACACTTGTAATCTCACCACTCAAGAGGCTGAGGCAGACGGATATCCATGAGATCAAAGTCAGCCTGGGTTCCGTAATAATTTCCAGACCAGCTTGGACTATAGAGCAAGAACCTGAATCAAAAAGAAAAAAAAAAGTTCATACTTGAGAGAAGGCATTGATCAAAATTGGGAAAGTCATCTCACGCAAGTGTAGTCCATCAGTGGTAAAAGAGTTATTATCATTAAATCACTTGTTCTGTGGAGGAGGAAAAGAGCTCCCTGAATGAGCATCAGTGTATAGACATTTTAGAATGCCTCCAACGGCATCAACAGTCATGAAACTCTTAAAAAGATTTTTAACCTTTGTCTTTTTTTCACAGCCTTCGAATACACAACAATCTTCCTGTCTCAGCCTTCCCAATTGTTGAAATTAGAGGTGCGAACCATGACACTCAACTTAGGTGGTGCCAGTGAACAGGACCACTGAATTATTCTCCAGACTCCTGGAACTCTTAATAAATATGCGCTGGAGATGATATTGGCTTTTATTTTTCCACAGAAGTCTCAAAATCCTGCAGTAGGATGGGCTAGCTATGGAAACTCTAATCTGAGACTTTTTTTTCTAGTGCTATCATACTTCATATGTGTTCTAAAGAAATGATTTTATTGTTGCTCATTATATAAAAGGAATATCTGGCTTATTTTTGAGCTTAAAATAATCTACATTAGAGGTTAAATCTTAGCTTATTCTTTGCTATATAATAATTGGAAAACTACATGTTCTCTCTGGGTTCTCATTTCTTTGCCTCCAAAATGGAAATTAAAATATGTGTTATCTGATATTGTTAATAAAATAAAAAATACCTAATATATTAAGGCATCAAAAATAATACTTTGGCATAGAAAATAATTTAAAATAGGTAGGTCCATTGTCTTGGTTGTGGCTGTGGTTTCAGTGGGAACACATGTCCTCACACACCAAAAGCAACACATTCTATGTGCATAGTTTATTGCTATGAATTTTACTTAAACCAAGCTGTTTCGTTTAAAGGACTGATACTCTCAGGAATTTGGGAATTCACAAGCCCCCTCAGGCTGCCATGGCCCACTTCAATTTCTTCTCGGTATAGTGTGAGTCAGTGAGGTCTCAGGACTTAGGGTATGTTATCTATGAAAAGAAAACGTTAAATGACTCGAGTTGTAAAGTTCCATTTATGAGGAAAAGCTTGTATTCCTGTATTTCAGAAACATCGGTTCACCCTAAATTTACGTAAGCCGTGGTTTTCTCATTTCTTGGTGGTTCTGGTTCCGAGTTTCCAGAACCTAAAACACTATTAAAATGAGCACCAAGTATAAAAAAATGAATTCTTTCCATTTTAGAATATTTTTAATATTTCATTATGTATTACATGATCTGGAACAGCTAAACGTATCCTCGTCTGTGACTGCTCTCCTTTCTGTACTTACAGACTGTGAGGGTAGGTTTCCACCAACGCCGATGCAGAGCTACGAACACTCACTAAGACCAGTATTCCTTCCCGAATCCAGTAGATAATCTCCTATGCTACCACAGTGTCCCAGGCACTGGGTTTGGTCCAGGGCTGAAGCATAAGTTTATCAGATGTTCAACCTGTCATGGAACTTGCAGAAAAACTGTGGACCAGAACTTCATTAATTACATAAAAAGATAAATCTTGAAGCTCTTTTGGGTTTTCAGAAGGGAAAACAGAATATTTCATGTTTTGATTTATGCTTTCCAAGTTTTGCAATTGGCTAGAGAAAGTGATGGGAAATAATTTATTCATTTCAGTTAAGACAGAAAGAAAAAACAAGTTCATGGAGATTTAGAGGTTTTTCCGGTGACATTACAAACTGAGGTCATGGAGTTGTTGCTTCAAATTCAGCCCCCTTCTGCCCTGCCATGACATTGCCATAACTGACCTGCAGGAATGAAGCCTTAAAAAATTACCCTTCTAATTATCTGAATATTTTGGAATGTCAATTATGTCAAAGTGTCAGAACATGAAATAAATTTGACAGGGGAAGTGTGTATTCACTGAGCTGCTCCTAGATGTGTGTTGTAGCTAGAAAGTGGATAATCAGGAAAGACAGAGACAGAGAAAGAAAACTAACTGTCAAAGAAAAACTAACATAATAGAATTAGAAAAATTGCTTTTCTGGTCTCAAAAAAGAAAACATACATACACTTCAAATCAATTCAGTGTACTGATGCTATTACAGAACATTTAGCAGGCTTCAGTATATCAAGCCAGATGGTATTCCTCAAGGATACGAGGAAGGAGATTTCTAACTGTAACTAGAATAAATATTGGTAATTTTTGCCATCATTATATTCATCTTTTTCTCCATAACTAACAAGTTAAATACAATAATGGCATATATAATTAATGTCAGTCTTAATTTCCTAATCTTAAGAGACTTATTCACCACAAAATCACATTTGTCTACAGATGATTATCTTTTCTCCTAAACTAGCCTCAAGAATAAGCTGCCATAATTGAACCAAGTTGGCATAAATTCAGGTTAAGTTTTGCACTTTGAAAATTATCAATTTGCATGTGTTACAAAACTTCCTGTGTTATAGTAGCAGGTTCTTAAGAAAAGTACTAAAGTATGTTCTTAAAAATTGGTAGCTATGCTTTACTAAGACCTTTGATACCTCATAGTTCACCTTGAGAGCTGTGGATGTGAGTCAGGGAGGTTGTCCATCATGCCATGAGCACAGACATCCTCAGAGGTTCTCCTCCTCATCCTGCCGGGTATGATGCTGCAGCACATCAGCCAACAGCTGCACAGCTCTTGGTACACATGGTGGCTGCTTCCGTCCCTCGAGCAGAGGACTTGGTGAAGCAAAGCACTTCCTTTGTGGAGTTCTGCCTGTGTGCCACTTACTATGCTGGGCACAGAGGATCCAACAGTAAAGAATACAAACAACTGCAATAGTAACACAATCATCCACCTCTTCTAGGACATGTAATCAGCGGGAGGAATAGTGGGGCAAAAGCCAGTTACGATGTAATGAAGAAGGAAGAACACACAGCAGAGACCTACCTCAGACCTTCAGGGGACATTAGTTGAAAATGCCAGACAGTGTCACATTTGAGAGCAGTTCTGCAGACAGGCTTGTGTTGAGTGACGTGAGTGACTTGGCAGAGCATGCAGTGCGAAGTGAGAAGGATCACGTGATAAATGTAGTAGAAACTCTGCCATGAGGAAACGTGTACGTGGTCAGGAATCTGCACTCAGCAAACCACATAGACACATCAAGGGATATAGAGCAAAGATGTTGCACGATTAAAAGTCTCTGGTGACCTACCATTAACCATATTTGAAGGTTGTTACAGTCCAACATGTTTACACATGAGATAGGTGATACCTGATTTTATACTGTGCTGTGGTAACAACATATGGACTAAACCAAAACACGACATTTTAATGGGACCTCAAAGGATCTCAAGGATTATGTTTTCCATGTTCCAGACTTGAATGAAGGATGAAGTGAGTAGACAGGCAAGAAGCAAGGGCTTATGAGACGAGAGGTTTTACTTTTTTTAAATCTTGTTTTGTGTTTATTTAAAGAAAGACTAATTTAAACTATGGCTCTATTGTGGTAGTGGTTCCTTTGGGGCATCTAAGAACAGTTGTTTAAAAAGATAAATCTGATTTGAAGAAAAAAAAGAACTAATTGAGCTCTATTTTGGAGTCAAGAGACTCTTAAGTCCAATACCATTGGAACGAATGGAAATTACACAGGCCAGGGACTCTGCCATTGTGTTGATTGGCCCAGACAACGCAGCACCTGGTGAGCCAGTAAAGCTGCAAAGCCTTGGCCCAGGCCACACCAATCAAATCAGAGCCTCTAAAGGAGCTCTGTATACTGCGCATTGTCAGGTCTCCAGGTGATTCTGGTATACTCTAACTTCTAAGAACTACTGACCTAAAATATGTTTGAAGAGGAAGCCAAAGATATTTCGAAAATTTGATGAACATGAGATACTTTCCTGTGAACAGAGTTAGCTTAGTTCAGAAAATAAACCCTTTAACACACAATATCTAGGAGTCCACAAAAGGCTGGAAATCATTCACCTTGAAACACACGAGGCCTGTTTTTACGAGTTCTGCTTTTATTGTCTGCTTATATATAGGTTTGCAATGGCAAAATGCCACAGGTGGCCAAGCAACAGAAGTAACTTAACTTTCTAGCGATAATTTAATTGGCAAGAAATCCTGTTGGAAGAGTGGTTTCTGGTAAAGACTCTTCTTGACTTTCAGATGGCCTCCTTCTCATCAAGTCTTCATTTGTGTTGGGGGAAAAGAAAGGAGAGAAAGAGTTGGGAGACGAGAGGGAAAACAAAAGAGGGAATGTGAGTGAACGCTTCCCGGTGTCGTCACCTTACACAGACACCAGTGCTGTCAGATTAGGACTTTACCTTTGTGAACTCACTTAGGCCTGATGACTTCCTCAAGGCCCTTTCTCCCAACCTAGTCATGCTTGGAATTAAGGACTTCAACCCATGAATTTTAGGGGAACATGTGCAGAATTTACATTCAAAGACTTCTGAAAGAGATTTTCTTACTTTAGTTTTGTACTTGCACCTAAACTTAACATCAAGAAATATTGGCTACCACTGTGGAACAACATGAGATGGAGTTGGAATGGAAGATATTCTAAGAAAGGAAGCCAAGCAATGGCGAAAGAATTTTTTTTAAATGCTGTTGGAAAAATGTTCAGATTCTGAATCAAACTTTACCTGCCAATTTACTCCAACAATCTAATAAATAAACAACTTTTATTTTGGCTTGTAGAAATTCAGGTTAAACTGTCTCTTATAAATAAAAAATTAGAGACAAACTTTGGGCTAGAAAGCTCCCCTGTCTTCCACCACTCTGAACAATGACGCAAAATCACTGTTTTTCTTCTCTTTCTGCATGCTCACTCACTCTCCTCTCTGCACACCAGCTTGTTGGGTTTCCTACAAACATGTTGAATAATGAAATTGGCAGTTTTAGAACTATATTATCTCATCACCTTAAAATCAATAATCAATCTACTCAAACCTCAGAGATCATAGCCTGCTTTCTATTGCTGCAGTAGAATACTTGAGCATAGATAATTAAGATATAAAATAAATTCATTTGGCTCTTTGCTTTGGTGGTGAAGTTATTCAACACCAGGCAGCTGCATCCAGAAAGAGCGTCATGCTGCTTCGGCACCTGGTGGAAGATGGAAGATTCATTGGGTATGTGCAGAAAAATAAATAAATAAATAAAAATAAACCAGAAAGGATGGACGTGTTTTCTAACAATCCATTTCTCAAGATTACTAGCCTAGTGCCATGAGAAAGACTTGAATCCTTCTTAAACTCATTACTTCTCCCAGGGCCCACCTCCCAACATCACACCAGCAGTTAAATTTCAGTATGAGTTTCAGAGCCGACAAATGATACCTGAATGGTAGCAGTAGATGCACAGTTAACTCAGAAGTCAGTTCAGGTGACAGGAAATACCACTTAGCAACCCTGCGCCTCCTGCAGCTTCACTGTGGAAGAGGAAGAAAACTTGCACAACTCTGAGAGGAATGGTGCTTTTGTCCCCAGCTCAGCTACCAAATGGGGCTGTGTGGAAGAGTCTCGTGCTTCTAAGTGGCTGAAATCTTCCCCCTAGATGCTGGAAGTCTGACGTGAAAAGCCACCAGAACGACATCAAAATTATAATTTCTAAATGTCGAGTTTCCATATGTGTCAAGAGATCATACACTCACGCTGCATTTTGCTTTTAAATGAGAACAACATAAGTAGTTTCTTCCGAGGCTGTTAAAGATAGGCCTGCCTTCTCTAATTATAGGTTCCCTGAAGATAAAAGAGATGAAACTGAATCATAAGAGCTGGGAATAGCAAAAGAGAAAAAGAAAATCCTCAACACATTAAAAACATTCTTACTGAATCAATATCTGGAAAATATGGAGCAACAACAGTCAGTAGGTGCCGAGGTGTTTTCGTTTAGGAACAGGAGCTTGCGCTGAGCCCTGCACCCCCCGCAGTGGGAGAAAACAAGTGTGAAATGAGATACTCAACTTGGACATCTCATTAAAAATGACGGGGGAGGAAGGCCTGTAGCCAGTTGGTTCCGGACTTTTGTCGCTCGGATATTACAAAATTATACAAGCAGGCTGTTCTGGTCCTCGATCATTGACTCCCAGGGGCATTGCAGGAAATGGGAGCTTTCGGCTGTGTCCGACAACTTCTCGAGAGAGGCTGACGATGAATTTTCTTTACACTGCTATTGTTCATGATGGCACAATGTCTCATTAGAACCAGGAATGGTGAGATGGGTGATCGTGTCCATGGATAATCCCATGAAATCTCAAAATTGATCTGGAATCCATTTGGTCCTGACAGATACCACGTGAACCAGGCACCAGAATTCAGCCAGGTCCCACAATCACTCCACAGAAACACCTGCCTTTGGATATTACTAATGATGTACTCTATATTATGTATTAGGATAGTGTCCGATAGGGAAAGGGGACTGTAGGGGTCTCCATCCCACGGGGACCCCTAAAACAGTCGAGAAGGAGGGTGGGATGACAGAGTAACACACTCTGGGAATCATCGTTTCAGTGAAAGCGGTCTCAAGTTTATTGAGGGAAGTACAGGGCTTAAGTAGACTGAGGCAGTTTCCTCGGGCCAATCAGCAAGGCCTCAACCAGGGGAGGGTCTCCCAGGGAGAGGAAATGAGTAGAGGAAGGAGGATGCGATTCCCGGGGTTTTAGCAAAACAATACCTGGCTTAATTAAAAGCAGTAACATTTGTTCGTGGGAACGAAGGAACTCAGCCAAGGTCAGCGATGCTGAGGCTCTCGGGCCCTGAAGACCCCAACAGGAGATAGTCTTGTTTCTGTATTTAATTTCAGTGTGTGTCTGCATATACATGTTTTAGATTTTTTATTTTAGTTTAACATATTTGTGTGTATACATATGTCTATAGAAAAGGATTATTTTATTGTACAGAAATAGAAAACAATGAATGAGTAATGCTCCTACGGACAAGTGTTGTGCACTTAATTCTAGAAACACAAATAGAACAAAATTGTACAAAGAATAAAATAAGTTTTCCACCCCTTTTTGACTTTTTAGAGATCTATGTAAAGATGAGCACAGTAATAGTGTTCACATTTCCTTTGCAGGGCACGGAGGAATTGCAGTACACACATTAATACACTCTTTTTCTCACTGATGTGCCTTTCAGTGTTATGTGTTTTCTTTGCTACATCATTTTTAAGTTACATATTTTTATCAGTGTGGCTTGAAGACCTTTCCATATGAGTAGATCTATCTCATTCTTCATAATAATTTTCTTGTATTCCATCTTTTGGATATGTCCTAATTTGTTAAACTAATTTTCTATTGATACTCACTTGGGCTGCCTTGGGTTTTTGCAATTCCCAACTACCCTGCACCATCTTTAAGCATAAGATAAATTGATGAATGAATATCCATTGGATAAAGTTCTAACAGTTCATATTGCTCGTGGTTTGTACTTTGGTTTTTGTCTGTTTCATTTTTTGAGAAGGCCTCGTAGTGGAGCCTGCACTACCTTCGCTCTTGACATTCCCCTGTCTCAGCCCATCCAAGAGCCAGGGCTGCAGAGCCGCGCCTGTCTTCAACAGGTCAAATTGCCTGTCAGTAAAGTTGGACTCAATCTCAGTCTTTCAAAGAATTTTCTTGTTTCCATGTCTTCGCTCCATCTTGAATTTTCTTTATAACAGGCTTTCATCTTATGAAGTTGGTATTTTTAAGATTACCGTTGAAAATTCAATGTGTAATTTTTGAATATTGAAATATATATTTTTCTCTTAAAATAGCAATGAAAAGGGGGAAAAGCAGCTTGTATGTCATCAATAAATGAATGAATGAAGAAAATTTAGTATTACTCAGTGGGATACTTCTCTGTCATAAATAAGAATAAATTTAATTCACTTGAAGCAAAATGGATGTACCTTGAAACCAAAATGTTGAGTGAAATAAATCACAGAAGGAGGGTCAGGTATCACATGGTCTCTCTTATGTGAGAAAAGCAAAATATAAATTATTTAAAGAGGAAACAAAGTTGACAGGAATCAGGGTGGAAAAGAGAAGTGGATATGAGATTGAAGGGAAATGGAGAAATTAGAAGGGAAGAGAAAAAGTATTAAGATGCAACATGTGTATGTGCCCATTATCCTAGTTGAATATAATTATCATGTATCAGAATCATGTGCTAGTAGAGCTAATAATTATGGGAAAAATAAAATTGATTATATTACAGAGTATCACTTAACAATAAAAAAGAACAGATTATATCATATGACATGAATGAGTCATAGAAGCTTTCCATTCAATAATATGAGACATATATTCTACATACTACATAATTTTAATTATATAAAGTATTAGAAAAAGCAAAACTATGAAAAGTTATATCACTATAGCTATAAAACCATGAAATAATTATAAACTATAAAACCAAAGTCAATTTCCAACAAACTTCTGTTGGAAAAAAAAACTTAATTGTGTAGATTTTCATAAAAGTCACTTTCAGGAAAGAATTATTGGATCTGTTTTCCAAAATCTTGAATTTTTGAATCATTCTGTCATATCTGTACAGTACAGTTTTTGTTTTTCCATTTTAGTGACAAAGTTTAAGTATTGAGTTTATATCTCCCACCTTCATCCTATGAAGATTTTGTAGACTTTCTTCTAAAGCTTTCTACAGCTCACTGCTGCTACACAGACTAAAGGACTAAGGAATTCCTCACTTATCTAAACCCCTTGACTGCAGTGTTGTCATCCCTGTCCTTATAGATGTCCCACACATGGTAGTCAGGTTCTTGCCCACTGAGCTGTATCCCCAGCCCCTTTGGTTGCTTGATTCATACTAGTTTTCTCAGGGTAACAAAGAATGTTTTCTTTCTAAAAATAAATTTTGTGCCTCATATGTTTATATTTTTGTATTAATTGTTTTTTCAGGTTTTCCTATATACAGAATTATAAGATATAACAATAAATCCAGTGATTTTGAAAATAAAAAAATGACGACAGAATGCATATTGACATGAATTTCCCTTCAAACATCTCCCGGGCTTTTAACACATCATCTCATTGCTCTTGTCTATTTCTTAAGCAGATCCGGATGACATGTTTCGTGAATGACTTTTCATGCTGTCTCAGTGTCCTGAATACATTAAAACCTTGCGACAATTTCTGTCAAGGTAAAATCATTATACCCTTTTTCACTTTATTTACCTAATCTGGAACTGTGTGACTTCTGACTCCTCTCCAAAGTCAAAATAATCATCAAAAGCAAATATTTTGAGTTATAACAGCCATGACGTCATGACTAACGACACCAAGAGGACGCCCAGAGTGCTCAGGGAGAGGCAAGCACGGTAGGCTGTGTCTGTGTCATGTGACAGGAAGTGTGCCGAGAGAGGATTAAAGGTAGTGAATTTTTTACTGTAATGCCTAATTTATACTTAAGTTTTCTCTGTATCTTTTGATCCTACCCCAAATTTGAATATTCATTTTTAGGAAGATTCATTCTGTTTTTGAAAGTTTATGAGTATTGTATTTTTCTGGTTTATTAGTTATTAAAATATATTCCAGTACATCTTTTAAAAATATACATTTATATTTTATCCCCCCCCCCAATCTATCTCTGTCTCTCCTGGCAAAATCTCACTGTGCACGATAAGCTAGCCTTGGAATTTATACACAGCCCACGCTGACCTTGAATTCTTTTTCATCCTGCCCGGGTGATGGGATTACAGATGTACACCAGCACCCCTATGTTTTCTTTATACTATTTTTTTTGTTTGAATTCATTCTGCTAGATGGTATTAAGACTTGTTTCGCAACCCTAATTCTGTTTTTATCAGTGACTCTCTACTTATTCATAAAATGGCTTCTCATATCATTGGGTTGATTTTTGCTCAATTGTTTTCTGAATTGCACCAACTGCTGTTTTTGTCTTTTGTTACGCTGACCTATTTTCTGCATGCACATTCTCACTGACACAGAATAGCCATCCATAATAACGGGGTGTGGAGTTATGCTTTGATGTATGTCTACCATGTCTCAAGTTTTTTGTTGGCCCTACTTATTTGACAAAAAGAAATATTTCTTTGATGTCATTTTTGTAATTCGATCTTTTGGTCTACAAACATTTTATATATTTGACTTGTTACGGTTCTTTCTGATAATTTGCAACTGTAGACTTTGTCCTGATTCTCTTATAATTCTTATTCATCTTTGAGTAAAATGTATGCTTTCTAGGATAGTTATTTCCTAATAAAAGAAAAAGAAATGCGGGAAGACGCAGGTGCATTCTCTTCTCGGTTGTAGAGCATTCATAAGTTAAGGCAAAGGATACATTTAGGTCACAGTTTTAGGCCGTTGAGCCCATAGTCCACTGTCTCCAAAGCAGAAACATCATGGCTGACGGATGCTGTAAGGTAGGGCTTCTCACACCATCATGACTCAGCAGTAGAACAGGACTCATTGCCAGAGAAGGAGGACAGAGCATATAGACTTGGTGACCAATGTCATCCACACAGGGCCCATTCAAGCAGATCCAGAAATTTGCTTTATTAACCCCCTAAATGGCTCTCAAATCAAGTTGTCAAAATGAAGTTAACATATAATCTTAAGCATCTTGACAGGTACATGAACTGGTGAGGTAGGCAGTCTGAATTTTGCTCCGTCCTTTTACACCACGGTCTCACAAGTCCTGCCAGGTACGTGACTGTAAAGGTCATGCTTTCTCTCGTTCTCCTTCTCTTTGTGGTAATAAATCTGTCTCAATGGCTGTCTGACAATTAGCACAGCTGCGCCTGAATATGCTGGGTTTTGTTCATGACACCTTGTCTAGGCTGCAATGCTCAAAGTTGGCATCTTGTTGAGTCTACTAGCGTTAAGCCTTCTCATTTTGAAGATTGCACATACCTAGTCAGTACCTTTTCAACAAAGAAGCTGTTCATAATGTATGTGTGTAGTAAGCATCTTCAGAAATATTTCCAGAATTTATCAGGCCCCTATATTTTATCTTATGTAGAGTTTTAGAATTTTTAGATTTGTGATAGCACTTTCCTTCTGTGTATGGGACTAGTTTGTCATGGGGATGGTGGAAGGTCATTGAACTTCAGAAGAGGAAACAGCTAGTTTCCTTCCTGGACTGGTTTGCTGCCAGATTCTCCTGACAAGGCTAATGTGTGTGTGGTATTTTCAGTGTGACACAGTAAGAAAGAAATCCCCTTTTTATTACAAGACTCCTTTTTGTAGATACAAACAAAACTTCTGGCCTTTACTTGACAGAAGTTGGGGGACCACATCTGCCCAGATCACAGAGCCCAGCAGTGATTCATTCACTTTGCAGCTATGGTGCTTTGTATGACATTAATGGGGAATTATCTTATTTTGTTCATTTTCTCTCCCTTAGGTTGGATTATTTACAGATGTATTTTGAGACTTTATCTTTATTTTTCATACTGTAAGAGAATAAGTTTTTCTGCCTAAAATAACAAATCATTGAGCATAGAGTTTTTGTCCATCTGACAAATTCAAGTTGCTGTATGTGTTTGCTGAAAGTGAGTAGTCAGTATAAAACCCCTTAAATGGAACATCATCAAATCCGAGTTCCCATAGGTTCCCCAGGTGTCTCTTCTTCTATTTATTATTCTTGCCTCCAAAACATTTTAATATTAGTGTGTCTGAAACTCCCGGTGCTAATTCTCTGCTTATTTTAACTCCACTCACAGCCTAGATGATCTCATTTGGTCTCATGGCTTTTAAGACTCCTCTTGTACCTGGGACCCCCAATTTTTGTTTTCCCCCAGACCACTTTCCTGAACTTCATACCATACATTTATATCCTATGGCAGAGTTTCACTTGTGCATGCAAATCTTTTTTCAAAACTAACAGATTATGAATACCTGATTTATATTTGCTCCAAAACGTCCATCCAGCAACTTCTAAAACTGGACCCTTCCATATCTCTCTTCTGGGCCACATTCTGCTTAGTCTAGAAAGTGAATTCTATTCTATTCTCTCTCTCTCCCTCTCTTTCTCTCTCTCTAACTTGAAAAACCCATTTCTTTAGAAAAAATTCTTTACTTTAAATCCAATTCCATGTTCTACTAACTTCTAGCACCTCTGTACATATGAGATACTGAAGCGGCCATTTATCACATCTTTCTACTTCTTCTCTTACCACTTTCAAGTCTGTTCTCAGGATGGCAGCCAAAGTGATCTGTGTTAATTAGACATGAGATGATACCATTCACCCTTAACATCCTCCAATAGCTGCCGATCTCCTACAGCTGTCTGTCCGTATCCTCCAAAGAATGAGTGCTTTTGTAGGGGAGAACTAAAGAGTCATATGTAAAAATTCTTTTTTTAAATAATACAAGCAACAATTTATTGAACAAAAAAATAAAAGAGAGAGACAAAAGTCTTTGGCTGAGAAGCCAATAGGAAACTCAAGCCGGTCTTGGTTAAAGGAAGAAATCAAAAGAAGCAAAGAAAAGCTATTGCCAAAGATAACCCCAATATTCTCAATCCATAAGTAATCATAGATTCTGTTGTTGAGTCCCACGTTGCCAGGTGACAAGAAGCTTCAGTAGAAGGCTCCTAGACTGCAGACATCTCCGAGTTGGGGGGGGTGGAGGGGTGAGTAGTAGCTTTGATGCAAGACTTACTCGGCATGTAGTCTAGCGTATTACATGCCAGTTGAAATGTTGGGGGAATTCAATTTATCATGCAAATAACATCTCTGACAGATTAAATGAGACCAGGTGATGTCATCTGACTGAAGTGACTTGCCTGTGGCTTGCATATATGCCAGTCCAATATGAGTTTGGCCCATAAGCACCACTTTAATAGCTGTCGAATGCATACAACTTCTTTCAAACAGCAGAAATATTTCCACTGAGAGATGATTCTGAAGCTTCCTGAAGCAGTGAGGTAAAGAGAAAGAGGAACAGTAGAATGAATTCTACCCTGAACTTATCTTTGCCTGCAATGAGCAGATTAAGTAGAGACCTGAATGGGCCTAAAGTCACCACATCACAAGGTACTGGCTTTAACAAGGCAGAGGCAGAGAAAAGTCAAAAAATCTTCTAACTGTGGTGGATTTGCTTTAGAGAACAGCTTTCAGCACCTCGCCGGGGGAGAGACTCAATTCATTGAGGGAAATTACATTTCCATCTTTGATCCTTGTGTCCTTTCCTCTTCCTACTCTCACCCCCTGCTTTGAGCTCTCCTATTTTTGACTATGGTTAATCATCAGTGGGATAACAAAATTTTATTTTAGATTGAAGCAATCTGAATTTATGAATCACCCCAAATTGTAAGGCTTTAAAGATACAACTTATACTGGGGGGAGGCGGTGGAAGGTTTTATGTAAGAGCTTGCCTTTTAGGAGCTTAGAGGAATAGACATTATATAATAATGCACCAAGCCCGTTATTCTTTGTGCTTCTAGATTTTCTCTCTGTATTTCTAACGAGCACCAAAATAGTCAAATATGACAGTAAAAATATGAAGTTAGCATGCTACATCTTGAAAAATCTACAATAGATTCCTCAATTTCTTCATAGCACATTCTTTCCATAGTGTGTTGAAATTATGAAAAGGAAAAAAAGAATATTTTAATAATTCAAATTATCTAACTTACGATTAGCATGAGCCTCCCTCGTTAATCTAATATTATCTCCTAAATCACCTTTATGTCTTCAGGCATGATAGGCCTCATACTATTGCCTTTCCATATGCCCAATATTCTTGCTCTTTTGGTCTCACCCAGTATCGGCCATCTCGCTACACACATGTGCACATGCACACCACAGTCCCATGAACAAATGCACACTGTGGGTTGGATGCGTGTGTATGATTCTATGCGTACATATATACCTTGTCTTAGTTACTTTTTCGTTACTGTGACTTGATACCCAACATCAACAAATCAGGGAAGGAAAGATTTATTTTAACTCCAAGTTTTAGAAGGTCGCAGTCCATTCAGGGGTGGCTGGTAAGAGAGGAAGTGCGTGGCAGGGCGGGAGGTGGAGGCTCCTCACTGCATTGCAAACAGGAAGCCAAATCAAGTCCGAGAAAGAAGTTAGGAATTAGCGTAAATCTTTTCAGGTCCTGTCCCAATTTTCTGCCCCTTCTGGGTCCAGCCTCATTGTTTCATTTTCCTAGTCTAAGGCTCTCCGTATGCTGTAATCTATAATTGAATCCATATGCCTGTAATCTATAATCTGCCAAATGTCTGTCTTCTTACACACACCTGTAATCCACCACATACCCATAATCCACCCCTCCAAAACTAGGCCCCATCTCCTAACAGCACATGGTTCCAGAGATGATTCACATCATCCAAATGCACGAGGCTTTAGAGGGACATTTCAAATCCAAAGCAGAATATACCTGATCTAAAACCCTAAAACCACTTGGCTGTAAACTCTTCCCAACTTCCACTGTGTTTGCAAGTTGTGCAGATGGGATGTGGACTGGAGAGAAATCCATCACTGAACGAACTTGAAATGAAATCGGTGTTGTTATTTATTAAATGACTGATTTGAGTATTTATAACACAGGAAAGTTTTAGAATGACTTCTTTTTTTCTCTATCAAAATAATCAAAGCAAAAACAGTGTAGCATCAATAATGAGATTTTATGTGTTAGGTTTCTAGAATTCAAATGTGCTCCTCTGATGGTATCAGTATGTGATTTCAATCTGCTGGAGAAAAGGGGCTGTCTTCCTATGTTCAGCCAGCTAACATCACTTCTTATAAAATCTTGTTATTTTTTAATGATGTTGTGGATCAAACAGAGAACCATCACACTGAGCTACATACCTAGCATACCTAGCAAAATTTTGATTGTTTAGATTTTGAGACAAGGTTTTACCAAGTTGATAAGTTGCTCAGGCTGGGCTGAAACTTGAGATCCTTCTGCCTGCCACCATATACATTTTTTTGAGAATATTATTAGGTTCATAAATAGATACCTAGGAGCACTGGTAAGGACTTTGACACAGGATCTAGATGAGTTATACAAAAGTCTCTAGCTGAATACTAATGGGTTCATCTGGAAGGAAATGTTTTTAATGAAAAAAAGTGTGTGTGTGTGTGTGTGTGTGTGTGTGTGTGTGCGCATGTGTGTGTGTGTGTACCTTTGAAGAACCAGATACCATTTGTTTTCTCAAAAATGTGATTTTTCTTCTTAGGAGAATGTTTAACTTTTCTCTATGCAATAGCTCCACATAGTTTTCACTTCTGTTTCTGTTTATTGTGAATTACTGGGTTGACACCCTGCTCCCAAATGGTGGTCTCCTAAGTTTTGTTACCATGAGTTGGCATCTCAAAGCCCTGTTACGCAGGAGTTTCAGCAAGACTTAGTTCCAGACCTGGGGGTCTAGAGTCCAGCAGATGGAGAGTTTTATCATGGGCAATGTCACCCTCACAGGATGGCTTGATGCTCAACCATCCAGCTCTTCTAGCCAACCCAGATCTGCAAGTCTATATGCCAATAAAACATATTTCAGTTTGCAAATTCTCCCTTTCCCAGATATTCAGAGCCATGATCATGGTTTACTGAAACCAAGGGTGTTTCCTCTGCTATCAACAGGATCCTGGTTCCTCATTTTCTGTGCAGAACTGGATCAATTCTCCAGTTTCTCAGATTCAAAACACTCTAGCTCATTTGGTAGTAGAGAAATTTCCTTCCTAATTCTGGAGGTTGGTAAAGTTTGTGTTCCTTAATCCTCTACTTACTTGTGCAAGAGCAATAGTTCGGAAAATGTGATAAGCTGATCTGCTTGCATGAATTTTAAAATATATTTTAAACTTATAAGCCTCAACTTTTAAAATGTATTATCAAATTCTAGAAGAAAGATTTTTATTTATACTACAAGCTGGATTGTTAGTAGTTATTAATGCTTATTATTTAAATAGCTTAACTCATATTTTATGCATATAACCATTATAAAAATACCCAACATGTACAGTGTACTAGAGGTAGTAGCAGTGCTGTGTATTTTATTATTTAAAAAGATCTGTGACCTATTTATCACTATTTCATTGTTGATATGAAGATGTTCCTGGGATTGAAACAAAGTAACATGGTCAAGTCTATTCCACATGTGTTAGTCTTTAAATTGTGGTCTATGTAACTGTAAAGGCTATTCATTAAAAATCCTGAGTTAGTCTACAATTGGCTCCTCAACAATCTCTCTCTCTCTCTCTCTCTCTCTCTAGATATATATATATATATATATATATATATATATATAATATATATTAATATATATATTAATATATATATATATATATATATATATATATATATATATATTACTAGATTCATTTTTTATAGCCAGGACATTACTATGAATGTTTCTTTTTCATTATTTATGAACAATTATCATCATTGTACTAGAACAAACAAAAAATCTGCTTATTTAGGCTTTCACATTGTTAGAAATATCTTTTAGCAGAAATGGCACAATGATATCTGTTATTTGTAAAATGCAGAAATTTGGTGTTGAACAGCAAAAGTGAATGGCCTTTTTGTACAAAGCACATACATCATCAAGCAACGCCTCGCAGTAAGTCATCTTGTGTGAGCACGGGGATCCAGCATTTTAGAAACTGATTGTTAAGTGACTGTTCTACTGGGGTTTTGCGTTTCAGTTCCTTTAGCTTCGGTTGGGTTGAGGGTGTCAGTCTGAGGCTGCAGAGGCATCATTTGGAAGATTTTTCTCTTTATTTAATTTTCTTACTTTACGGGAGACTCCTACATTGCACGTGCAGCCATTCTATAATTCCTCAGAGATTTTCTTATGTAAGTTCTCGAATCTCGGGTCTCTCACAGAATTTTAATAATGGTAATTTCTAAGACAGATGCTCCTCAAGGTTTTTAATAGATGCCATGATGGTGGGAAAGGGTGGCAACAGCTCTCCGGAGTGTACGTTACGGTCCCATAGAACGTAAGTTTCAGATTCATAGGTTCCCGGACCAAGAGCTCCTATCTGACAGGTGAGGGAGACAGGCTTCTACCAGTAGCACAAACGACCTCTGCAAGTTAAATGATCGTGTTTTATCTGTTACTGCTCACAACTTTGTTTCTTTATGTGTTTATTGGGGAACAAAACACAAATGGATTTTGTGGGGTGTTGTGAGAAATAAATAAGACAGGGTACATAATGCACTTTCAGTTTTGTAAAGTAAAAAGCAAAATCTTAAATGTCCTTGAACTACATGAGCACCAAAGGAAGGAGAGACAGAGACACAGCGCTTAGTGTCAGGACGAATCTATGATCAAACTGTTTGATACATAGAGAAAGTGAATGTGAGCTTTTGTGGAAAAGTGCATGGGCCTCAATTGGCCATGACACAGCAGGAGGCAGAAGGAAATGTTACAGGCTTAAGTCAGATTGAGCACTGGAGAGGGAGGACTGATGTCCTTGGCATGGAATGGTCATATTGGAACAGGAGCCAGAAGAACAATGTGGAATCTCAAAGAAGAAGGCACACCAAAATGGCCAAAATTTAAATTCCTGCATTGACAGGTCCCCATGGATCTTCTGGGAAAGTAGGCTTATTTTAATAAGCACATGACAATTCACACATTTGCTCAGTTAATACTTAGGGCAACCCGGGAAGAAAGGTTTTGTGAATGTTATCTTTTAAAAGGTGAGAAATTTGGCCAGAGAAAAAATATGTCAGAAAAGAGCAAAGCAGACTTCATTCAGATTAAGGTAGAGAGAGAAAAACTCCAGCATAAAATGAGCTCAGTTTCAGTTAGGGAAATGTTTCTGTAGTCTTCAAAGGGATAACAGAAAGAATAAAACGGGGATAAAGAGAAGTTAAAAGAGACTCCGAAGAAGGGAAGAGAGTGATCGCGAACTAGCACCGGAAGAAGGGGCAGGCAGAAAAAAGGATATGAGGGAGCAGATCTTTCCTGAAAAGGTTGTGGCCAGATGCATTGGAGAACAGCATGCTTTGTGTTGGACAGCATTCTATGGTATTAAAGACTTACTATGGAAGCTGGGATCATGAGACAGATGGCCAGGAAGGTGGAGACTGGCTAAAGTTTGGTCAACCCTTCAGTACAGCTCTCTAGCAAGTCGTTGAGCAATAGGGAGTCCACATTTTACAGCCAGTGCCCAGCCAAGTCAGAACTGCAGAATTCTGGCTCTTAACTACATTCAGTGTCCGTGTCACACTTACTGCTTGCTCTTTGCTTCTTTACTGTTTGGTCAAAGAAGGATCCACGTGAAACTAAAATATGACCAGCAGCAAGAGAATCTGAAGTGAAAGTTGTCTGACCCATGACCTTATGCCCTAGCAGCGAGTCTAGTTGGAAGACCTAGATTATGGGATAAACAGGGCTTTTATTTAGTGTTCGTGGATTGGCTTGCATGAAGGTGGGAGATTGAACTATGTAAGTGGTATGTGGGTCAAAGACAAGGCAGAAGAGGACAGAGCAGAGCTGCCGGTAGGTGGGGGAGAAGGCAGCTGGGTAATAGGCTCCTTGGAGATTAGTCCCTGCTGAATGTCAGGGCTGTCATCATCAGCTGGCCAATTTCCAGGCCTAGCAAGGTTGTTGTCAGGGTTGGAGACATCAGGTTATTGAGGGTATTAACATTATCTATCAATTCTAAGAAAGTTGCTGTGGCTAGGAAGGAAGGGTGGCTACCTCTAAGCCACGGCAATCTCCAAGCCAGAAATCCAGGCTCTGTGTGTTGGAACTGTCAAGAAGCTCACCCAGGATCCAAAGCGTGGGAATCTCTTTTTTATACTTATTTCCTTGGAAATATTATGACTCATTTGAGGCATCTTCAGACATTTAGAGTGTTTATAGTGACCCAATAGGCTACAGAAGATCTTAGGCGTATCCACTGTTTGTGATTTAAAGTCTTGAAAATGATGCCTGTAGGTTTATTGACAAGACATTTTCTAATTCATTACAGAAGTTCTCTTCCTAGCACTCAGGACTATGAAATTGTTTGACTTGAGCTCTAAAACAAACAAACAAAAAATAAGAGTAAAAATAAAAATAAAAAATAAAACTCTAATACACAAAGTAATAGATATCTGGTTTGAACCAGATGACCTCATTGTTGCTATGTCCCCATCACATTGATTTCACCTAACAGTCAGAATTATTAATATGTATAGAGACTTTTTCTTTCCCAATGCTTATATAATGGGTAATAAATTAAGATAAGAAAAGTGTTCCAATGTTATATGGTACCTGTGCAAATTCTACCTCAGCCTTTGTGTGACTGTTACACTCAATTTTCCTCCCTGGGAAAAGCTTGAGGGTCTCGGTTAAGCTTTGCTGGCTGTTGGGTTTTGCTGTGGGGTGCTCACATGGTCCAAACAGAGCAGCTCTCACTTCTATTAGCTACGTGGTACTTCTAAATAAAAATATGACCACTACCCCCATCAAGGTTTTGAGAAATACATACACATGCTTTTGAAGAAACTGTACCAATGAGATATGTGGCGCTTAGGGAACAAGGCAGGTGGCAAGAGTGAAACAAAGTCTACGTCCACACCATTTTGGAATATTCTCAGGTTGAATAATCAAGCTAAGTAGAACAAATATAATAGCGCGCACTTTTGGAAAAAAAAGTCTTGAGCCAGAAAGTGCCGCTATGATTGATGTTTGTCATTAGCAGCTTGAACACTTTCAACTTTCTCCATTTTTGTCCTGCTCCGTGTTTGTCACCTATGGGCTAGTGAAAGGGAGGAGCCCAGTCCTGTGCACTAATTAGAAAAAAAAAGGAAAGGGGAAAATTTTCCATATTAAACATTTAAAACACACACACAATCAAAACACTCAGGTTTCTGCACTTTACGACACCTTAATTTCCATCAGCGAGTGCAGCTGTGTGCTTCCCACAGAGCAAAGTCTCATGAAGGGTATATTAATTAAGTCATTATGCCCTGAGAGATAGGTATAATTACAAATCTTCTCACCATACTATTTTGAGTCTCCAAGATTCAATAAGTTGAAGGTTGAGTGTTTTTTCTCTCAACATGACACTGCAGAAAAATAAAGCCAACAACAATAATAAAAAAGAAAAAGAGAGCACAGAAGTGAACACCAATTACAATCCTGTTTACAAAGGGCTGTCAGAAATCTATCCTGCAGAGAGGGCTCTCTCAACTCTCGGAACCAAGTCTGAGAACTACTGCTATAACTATTAAGTGGTCTGGGCGTACATGGGCAAATGCATGCAGGTGTGGGAAGGGAGTGCTCTAAAATCATGACCAAAAAAGAACCTGGGGAATCTTGCTGTGTTCTTAACATTCATATGGACACTGTAGGTAAAGGGCAGATGCTCGCCATCTCTTCCGATCTCTATAAGAAGTGCAATACAAGGTCTTCCTTGCTATGTTTATATGGAAAGCTCTTCCTATGGAGGACAACATTTTGTAACATAACTCACGGAGTTGGCTTATAGTAAAGACAAACATTTTGTACTACGATGGGATAGGATTGTCTTTCCATTACAGCAGACAATTACAGTTTTTATATACCAAGTTATCAATGTCAGTTACCCTAACAAAATAAGTTGAATTAAATATTTAAGGTCTAAGTGAGATACTCTAGCTAGGGAAGAAAACTCCCTTTTAATATGTTCACCAAACCAGACTTACACCAATGAATATTTAGAATACGTATGATGTGGCCAAGGTGAATTTGTGACGATCTTTTTATATTCAGAAACTAGAATACACTATGTTTTTGTAACCAAATTAGAGTGTAGAATAATTGATTTCACACTGTGTTTCTAGGGAGTAAATAACATGTCTTCTTCTATTTTTTAAATCAACTTCAAGTTGAGTCACCTATATTTTTGCTGCCAGTGAGAAGTCTGTTTACCTATGCTTGTGTGCAATGCATCTTTTTCTGTACACTTCAATATGGCACAAACGAATAGATTTCTGTCAATGTTTAGGTCTGTCAGCAAGTATAAAAGCATTGGCTTTTGGCTACCTATGGTGTGCTGGCATTTGAGATCTTCCCATCAATTGACTTTGCTGCAGCTTACCATCTTCACTTCCAGGGGATCATTTAAGGACTTGCCTTTACGTCTAGTTGAAAAAGGAAACTTAGGCAAGTTGGGAATTCCAGTTATAACTCCTCCTGTAGGTAATGAGTTCCTTTCCAGTCTTTCAAAAGAGGGAGAGAGAGAGATAGAAAGAAATTGGCAAGCCAGTCTCCATTCAAGAGAAAGAGGGACATCATTGTAGAACAATTTGCAAAGTCTTCATCATGGCAATCACATTCAAGAAGTATCACAAGCTATCTGTGCCGATACTACCTGGATGGAAGCTCGCATTTCTCCTCACTTCTTAGGACATTTAACCTATGTGGTATTTGTTGTTGACTTGTGTCATGATTTTGTGAATTCACACATTTATTTTCTGTGTAATCCAATTTATTCTCTCATGGAGGAGGTACTGATATTTTTGTCTTTGGATCTCATGAAGTTGCTTTACCTCATGAAGTTGCTGAATGTCATGGTTTGGATCAGGAGTGTCCCATAAAATCCTCATGTTCGTATGGATACTGTGTAGAGTTGGAAGGTGGGGCCTGGCCGGAAGAGGCAGATGCTTGGGGCTTGACCTGGAGGGGCGTGTGCTGGTTCTGCTCTTCCCCCAGTCTCTTCCAACATGCTGTGAGGATATCTGTCCCAAGAACTTCGGTTCTGGCTCTAGCTGCAGCCCCACCATCTTCTTCTACCATTTTCCCACTGCCCACTCGTGGATGGACTGAGACCTTCTGAAATAGTAAACTACAATAAATCTTTCCTTCCTAAGTTGTGGATGTAGGGTTTTAAGTCACAGCGATGAGAAAGTAATGAAGACAAGGTCTTTTTAGAAATACATGAGAGACAGCAAGAGAAGACCTTCACTCCTTTTCTTATGGAAGTTGGAGAAAGAACAAAGTGGAAAGTGATTTTTCTCAGCCCTGAGACAAGAGCACTCCGTGGCTTGACCCCTCCTATCTGATTGTCCAAAGAAAGTCACGGCAGGCTTACCAAGATCAAAGAAAAGATGGAAGTACAATCCCACCACGTGCCTAAGAGGGAAAAAGATGGAAATACTTGTTGTGCCAGCACTGGAGATAAGCCTGTGAATCTATGTACATCTTATTATTAGCCAAAATAAATATGAATATGATTCACTACAGGGATTTTTATATAATTTCAAATTGTACTGCTTCTATATTATGTTTCTACACTTGTTAATCCAGCTGCAAATTAAGTTTTCTTCACAAATATACTAAATGAAGAAAACAGGGCTACACCTTTAGTAGCTGGCTTCTTCTTCCATCTTGACTACCTTTCCACCCCTAACATAACAACCTTCCCTATGTCCATGTTGAGTTGCCTGTCAACCAGAGGTGGAGAATTTGTTTTCTACCAATGGCCATTTGGATATTTATGACATCATTCACAAACCATATACAATTATCATCTTAGAAGTTAGTCTGTTATATTTGGTAAAGCACTTCATAAACTCACCTCTTTTGTGATGGCTAAAATTGCTTCTCTTTGGTGAGGCTTTGAGGAAGCCAGACCACATGATTTCATGGGCTGGCATTGCCCAGCTCTCCGTACTCCAGTTAGAAGCCAGAAAGCACTTGGACCAGTGAGACTGCGTAGAGCTGAAGGACAGTACTCTGCCTTCCCATCCCTTTTAAGGCTATCATTTCCCTGGCATAGCAGACTGATTCACCAGCTCAATGAGACAACAGGCCCGTGAGAGAGAAGGTCAAACCAGGAATGTTTATGGAGGGTGGATTTATGGGCTTGATGTGGTTGTGGGGCTTTCAGACAGAGCTGGCTTAGGCTTCTGACACAGGTATTTTATCATTATTTGTTCAGTTACCCAGGGACTATAAGAAAAAGACGGGCAAGCAATCAGGAGCTTTTTTTGACAGGTAAGAAGACATATGTGAGTATAGAGAGATCGGTAGAGGTATTCTTCACAGGATACTTAATATACTCCATATCCTTGCACGGAGCCAGGAGGAGGCTCGCTAATGCTGCTTTGACTTTTTGAATAACTTCCACGGGAAATCTCTCTGTGCTTCAGGGAAACCTTTATCTTGAGCGAAGAACAGCTTCTGTATAGGTAACACTCATACAGCCCAGACACACACAATCTCCACGTGGACCCATTCATCATTTTTATTATAGCCAAATTATTCAAGCCTGTAAGATATAATGAAAGAAATATCTTGTTAATACCAAAATGTCCAAGAGAGTACTTAGGGAAATTAAATAGACTGGAAAACATATGCTAGATGTCTCACAAATTAGAATTGGTAAATAAATGATTCTGGTTTAATCACATGGCAATTTACAGAGCCATTTTTGGTAAAAATGATCACATCACTGTTTCTGACAAGAATTTCACATAGATTGATATATTTGGCTTGCTGCATGAGTAGTTTTAAAGATTTTATTTGTCATTAATCTTTGAAAGCACTTAGTTTATTATTTTACTCACAACTTGTGATTTAAGTCAATTATGCTATGAATTGTGAATTACAACTCAATGTCTAAAGCCTGGAGATCCGTTGTCAGCCTATGAATCCACAACTTTCTGCGGCTCTCACAGTCTTGCCCATTGTTGGAAAGTAAGGAAAATTAGTTGATGTGCAACGAAGCTTGTCTGTAGACACAATTTTGTCCAACTTTTCCACAGTTTTACTGGTTCTGATGATAGAAGAGGAGTTCTAACTCACTCTAGACACTGGAACACTGAGGCAGATACTATGTGTTTGACCCATATTTAGCTTGAAAGTTAACTCATTTAAATGAAGCTATTAGTGGTCAGTGTGTCTCATATGAAAAAAAAATGTACATGACATGGAAGAAATGAAGGATGAGAGAGTCACATAAGGGTGCATGCTTGTGTCTCTTGTCTCCCTCAAAGGCCGTTTTACCATCCTTTTAGAATATCAGGGTATTTTTTGTCCCTTTCTTATATATAGATGGAATGATACAATTAGAATGAATCAACAAAAGTAAGTTAAAGGACTCTCCACTCTTAACCATCTCAAAATTGGAAAAGAAAATTCTTATTATATTTTCCTTCTTCCTTTGACATGATCTAAAACATAGAGTATTTGTCCACTTACTTTCAGACAGAGTATAGCACTCTGAACAATCTGGAGTTCACTGTAGCAACAAGAAAAGAACTTAAAATTCTGAAAATGCTGTAGAACAAAACTGAGTGGCCACCACTGATGAACTAAACTGTCAACTCAGAGAAATTAACATCCACTTGAACTACTCTATTTTGAAGTATTTTTTTTTACAGGAATTATTTACTATAAGGAATAGAACAGAACACCTTGATTCAGTGTTGGTAGCCCTGTTCATTTTGAGAGAGAGCATCTAAATTGAACATCTTATAAAAGATATTTCTCAGAGCACCTTTTCAGTACCTACAAAAGAGTTCTAGGAACTCCAAGCCGGTGCCCAGTATTTGCTTACGAAGAAGAGTTGTTCTTCATTCTTGTTATGAGGCCTCGGTATGCTCATACAGATCTGAGACTTAATTAACTTTTCTCCTACCTGTTTCTCATTCTTTCCTTCAAGTTTGAAAATGGATCAGATTCATTTTCATTGACCTTTGGGCTATTTTTTTGATTTATTGGACATTAGTGCATGTGATGAAAAGGTTATCAGTAATTATAAAAATGAGACTATAATAACCTTTAAAATGTAGAATCACTTGCTCAGACTCTGTAAGAACTGACTAATATTCTTTCTTAATTTATCACTTAGGGTTTAACTCCCTTAATTCAGCTGTGATGAATGCCATTTCTATTATATTTGTCAAATGTTTCACATGGATATAATAATAGGTATATTTTATCATAAAGTGAAATTTTTAACAAGTCATTTTTGGTGTCAGATAATCCAGGTCATATAAAGGAGTATAAATGGCATAAAATTGCACGCACTTTAGTAATTACATCAAAACTGTAATTCACTTTTGCATCCATTAGTTAAAAAAAGAGATTAAAAAAAGGAAGAAACTAGAGATGATTCAATCTTCCCGATAAGTAAGAGATGATTGACAAGAGAAGAACACCCTGAACCAATTAGCTGAATGAAATGCCACTTTCCCAACATTTTTTGGTAACCCACTTCTCTCATTAGAACAAGCAAACTATGAGAACCCCAATGCAATGCACCGATTCCTGTAAGCTTTCTATACTTTTTAAGGTTCTGTTGGAGGGCTCAGGTTTTATGTAGAATCCTTGCTTTATTGCCTTTATGTCTTGAACCCTATCAATTTCTCCCCAAATACTGTCTTGACAAGGGGATCCAGAGATGTCACTTGTTGCCAATTACACAGTCCAACAATTGCGGTGTTCTAATTTTTTGTAGTTTATCTCACAGTTCTATCATTGTTCTTCAATATCTGTGACCATGATATACTGACATTCGATGTGAATTGGAAACACTTGAGAATAAAAATAACTACTGGTATCTTCATCTGTAATCTGCGTCATGATTTTTCAATGCATTCACTTGTGTGCATCTACTTCACACACACTGGCTTGAGTCAAATGCAGGTGCTCTGTGGCAGAAGAACTGTGAATGAGATTAAATGTGAATGCGTCCATGAGGAAAACTATGCAGAAACTCACTGATAGGAACGGACAGCACAGACACACTCCAAAGACAAAGAGGCGAGAAACTCAATTAATACTTGTGATTAAGTGGAAACAGAATGAACTCTTTTCAGAAAGAAATAGTTATTTAAAAGACATTACATATGCCCCAGATTAAATACCAAGTGAACATCTCAATTGTGCTCCACAATTGGACATGCAGTAAAACATTCAAACACAGGCAAAATCAAGATTTGCTATTTCAAAGTCAGTGTGCAAGATACCTAAAGATTCAACTCTTTGCTTCTAGTCTGAGGTCTATGTGCTCTGAAGGCCATTTTCTCACTACAATTACACTGATAGCGAGTTAAACTCTTCTAATTTGGTGAAAGTAATTAATTATTTGGTCAAAATAAGCACTAACATACTCATGTTTTCAAATGTTACCAATTGTGTCACAAAATAGTCATTTTCTTCTCATTTGTGAATCTTTAAAACTATCCATCCTATAGAAATTTTCTGATTTTTCTACTTCAAATCTCTGAAATTTCTAGTTCTCTGACTTTAAGAGAGGAAACTATGAGGAAATTCAAAGTTTAATTTTAGTAATTGAATGAAAAATAATTAAATATTTCACAGTAGTATACAAAAAGACAGACATTTAAAGAACCTGTTAAACATTGGAAATTTAAAACCTTCTTAACAACACCAATTGCTTTGCTTGAACTGCTGTGATTTCAAGACAATTTTATGGTACAAAGAATGAAAAAAATGGGAGTGAATAGTCAAATTTGTAAAGTGAGAGAGTGCTTTTGAGCCATCTATCTATTTGAATGCCCTTCTCATATTGACGGAACCATGCTTGTGGACTTCCTTTTCACTGGATCGTTTAGTGCATTGTGTAGAAATCTGCTTTCAGAAAATGTGTTTCTCTGGGTTGGAGGAACAGCTCAGCGGTTAAAGCGCTTGCTTAGCAAGAGCTAAGTCAAGTGCTGAGTACCTGAGTTCGATTCCCCAGCACCACATAAACTGGGCATGGTGGCATACACCTGTAATCCCAGCACTTGGGAGGCTGAGGAGGAAGAATTGCCCTGAGCCCAAGGCCAGCTTGGGCTCCATAGTGATTTCAGGACCAGCCTGGACTACAGAGTGAGATCCTGTCTCAAAAGAAAAAAAAAAAAAAAAGGAAATCTGTTTCTCTTTATTTTTTTGAGTCTCATGCATTCATGTGAGGTCTTTTTTCTCTTTCTACCAACAGTTACTAGGTGGAAGGGGCATAAGTCAATTTCAGTTCTTAAAACCTGCGTTAGTATCTGTGGTAGTTCTTGGTATTTTCTGTGGTTACTGTCAAATTTGGCAATGAAATAGAGTGTTGTCAAGAAATTGAGTACTAAAGCATGTTGTGATGGCTTCACGGCCAGGTGAAGAAACAGTGAAACTCATGCTGTAGAGGTCTGAAAACATGTTAAGTATTTGGGTAAAACCTCTTACCTAGGATTACAGTCAGGGTAAATATGTGGTTTTCGCAATCCACGCCTCCATGTGGTATCATTTAGTTGGGAGAGTGAGGATCGAGTGAGCAGATAGGGAGGAGGCAAAAAATAAAGTCCAGATGGGGCTGGTGGTTGACCTTGCAGATGATTTGTTAGCACTAAGGTGGGACTTGGGGCTAGTAGAGCAAAGACTTCATTGGTAGTGGCAGAAAACATATTTCCAGTAAGCGAGCCCAGGTGTAGTCTTTAATAATTAGAGAAGCACAAAACAGGTGAATGTTCAGAAATCTCTTTTCTAAGTATCAGAAAGCTTGTGGTTTTGGAAACAAACCACAAAAAAGGAAAAATAAGAAAAACGAAAGTATGAAATGATATGCATTCTATCCTGTTGCACCTTCCTCCCTTTTCAAGGCATTTGCAGATGTTTACATGATGGCAGCTCTAGGGGCTAAAATAGCAGAAAGAAATCAGCACCTGAGAGGCTGAGAAACCAAGCAAAACACGTATCCGTGTTCCAGGCTGTAGGGACAAAGATTAAAGCTCTGAGCAATCACACCAGCCAAGATTTGAATGGTCAGGGGCATCAGAGAGAATAGAATCACGAAGAGATGAGCGAAAAAACTGGCACAAATTTTCTTGTTGTGACAATTGATTTGTAGTAACTGGCATAGAATCTGAAAGCCCTGGCGGAAACGGTGACTGAGGGCCTGAGACGTTGGCTAAGTGTCTTGGCAGGCCCAAGGTAGGGGAATGGCTGCTGTTGTGCCAAAGAGACTGGCCTTGGTAAACCACACAGGGCTCAGCTGAAGGTCCTACAAGGTAGTGGGGCCAGCAGCCAAATTGCCAGTAATGAGGACCCTTCTAAAATTGAATTCAAAAGTATTCTATTCTTGATAATTTTTTTTCTTTAAAGTTTTCTTTATTTCTTTGAATTTTGCATATGTAAAACGTATTATTTTTATATGACAGAAAAGCCAGAGGATTTGCAATTTTACCACAATATGTGTGTGCACAAAATACTCAGGGTCACTGTAAACATTATGTATTTTATATATACATATCAATAAAATGGGAAAAAATAAATCCTTAACTAAACAGTCACAGTATAGGACCTTGTTTGTAGATGGTGTCCTATTTTCTTAGTTTATATAATATTTCCAGATCTATGCCAGGCAAAAGTTATACAAAAATGGCCAAGGCACCATTATTTTGACCATCAGATTCCATTTTAAAAAGTAAATAACAAACCATTGTCAATTGTGTTTGGTTCTTCCCTGATACATACCTGTGTCCTCTCCTGTTTAGTTCATTTAGGATGCTATAACAAAATAATGTAAAGTCAGTGGATTATGAAGACCAGAAATGTACTCCATGAACTTCTGGAGCTGAGAAGTCCAAGGTCAAGCTGCCAACAGATTCTGTGGCTAGTGAGGACCGGACCTGCTTTCTGGTTCATAGAGCCTTCTTGTTGAAACTTACATGGCCGAAAGGGTCTGACTGCCTGTCATTGGTTGATTGATAAATTGATTTTCCTGGGGATTGAGCCCTGAGTCTTCACATTGAGCTACATTCTCAGCCCATATTTTAGGTTTTTTGTTTGTTTATTTGTTTGTTTTTACCTGAGATACAGGGTCTTGTTTTGCACTATTCCTAGGCTGGGTTCAAACTTAAGATCCTCTTGCCTCAGCCTTCTACTGTGCTAGGATTATAGCCTTTGTCACCAGAACCAGCTTTGAAGCAACTTTTATAAGGGCACCAATGGCTTTATATGGGCTTTGTCCTAAGTTTGTTCTGAGTTTGTCCTCAACTCTGTCCTCTGTCTCCAGACTGAGGACAATCCCCTAATACTGTCACCTGAAGAGTTAAGATTTCAACATAGGAAGCTCAAAAGAACACATGCATTAAACAGAAATGTATGTCATAAAATATGGTGCCTACTTTACTGATTAGAAACAAGACATTTACAAGGCTAAGTGACTTTGGCAAGAGTACAAAGCTATTAAGTATAAGAGGCTAATTTCAGAACTAGGTTTGATTAGCTATACACACCTCAGGATCCAACTACTTAAACACAAAAATATAAAAACAAACACAAAGATTAAGCTTGGGGCTTCGTTTGTAATCCTCAACACTGAAAATCTCAGGGGTGACCAGTTGGATTTTCCCAATTAGTTAAATATTCTATGTTTCTCCTACTCATATCAGCTACAATGACAACAAACTGTAACGCTTCTACCTTGGCCTTTGATCATCAAACCAAATGCTCAGCCAGACTCATGTTCCAGTTGTATCTTGAGTATTTCTGAGCACCACAAAGTATTTTTTCCTGTCCTTTCTGGAAATATCACTCAGGTCTCTGTCTTGGTATTTTTTGCCATGTGGATAGTTAGGCATAAGGTTTAGCCCCAGCTTTCTGTGGCCATTTTGGGCACTTAGCTTGGGGTCTCTTGTACAGTTCCCATTTTGCGCTCAAATGAGTTTTGTTACTTTCCCCAAAAAAGGGGAAGCTCTCTCAGTCCATTCTGGGTTATGAACTAGCAAATGCACTCAGTTTCTCAAGTTGGCTATGCCTCATTTGGTGTTGCTTATCTTATTAGGCAGCCCCATCTCACAGGTACTTAGGCACTGGCCATAGAAACTGATTCCAAGGAAGTGCTGAATAACATATAGCAAGCACTACTCAAAATTATTCTGTCACACCTCTCTGTAGCTGTTATTACAGACAGCTAGCTTTCAAGTGCATGTCACATACACATGCTTCCGTGTCTTTTACTTACAGGATACCCTTCTCATGTCTTAAAAAACACAGGCTCTTTTTACCCTACAAGCAGTTCTTCAAATAGATTTCACTCAAGAGCTGGTATGGGACTCGAGTGATGACCCTACTGATACCTGTTGCATTATTTTTATTGAGTGGTTGATGGACAAAATGTCTCCAGAGGATGCTATTGGGCCTTCCGTTCCACAAGAGCAATTCATCATGCAATGTAGCTCCTTCTACACCTACTACCTAAATAAAATTTATGTAATTTAATTATGCAATAATTTCTCCAGCCATAAGACTCGCAGTGCAAGTCTCCACTGAACTGGATGCTGTATTATCATCTGGAGCTATCGAGGATCTACTGCTGAAGATCACAAGCATACCTGCGCAATTCTCTGTAAGCAAGTGCTCTTCCAATTCCTTTTTTCATATGAATTCATATAACACAGCCAAGCTCTGCAGCATTACCTCCTTGCCTGTTCTTAACGATTTACATGCCCTACAGACAGAAATGTGGTCCCTTACACCACGGACAAGAACACTCAGTGCCCAGTATCAGCACAGTACCTAATCCATTCTCCTCCCCTGGGAGCATCAGCAGCAATAGACTGGCTGCGGTTGGGGGGAAGCCTTTCATTACACATTATATTTCTCCTTTATTTTTGAGATCAGTTAAGTCAGTAGGCAGCTGGGAAAAAAATGTTGCCAGTTTTCTATAGTTACATATAACTGAAAGGTAAAATCTTGAGCTGATTTGCAACGTATAGACAGCCTCTGTCCATGACTTACCCTGGGTTGATATTTAGGTAAACGAGTCATATCCTTCAGATAAAAGGGAAAAGCTAGCTAAGAGCAAACAGCTACTAGATGTTAATGATAACCGTTATTACTTATGGCATCATTTTCTCTCATTTTCTCTCCAACAACATGTATTAGGAAACTGACCAGTACTATATATTGAGTAAATCAATCGGAAGAAACGAAAAACAAAATTTGTGTATATCACTGCTGGGTTTTGCATTATGGCTTGACTGCTCCCTGGGTATCACGACTGAAATTAAAATTAACCCAACTATCATTTTTAGAGGTAAGGCCCCACCAGGTAACTGAGTACTGGTGGCTTCAAAAGGGGAGCAAGAAAGCGCCGATGAGACATTAGGCGTCCCTCACATTTCGTGCTGTGAGATACCCTGGGCTTCCTGGAGCCTGCGCCCGCCAAATGGCCATCACTAGACATGGGCCTTCAACTTGAGCTGGAATTATGTTCCAGAATAACCACTTTTCTTTATAAAATATCCTAATATCCCATCTCATGTATTTAATTACAGCATCATTGTAACAAAAGGCATGCATATATTTACTATGAGTTTTATTTTCATTATGTTTTTATTTCCATAAGCAATAGAATAAAATATGGAGGGGCAAAAAGAAATAAATAATCTTCATAAGAGGAAAACTTGCTAACTGTTTACTGTCTGGTTACTCCAAATGGCTACTGGGAGGGAAACTGGCTAGTCTCTAAAACCAAGTAAGAATTGACATATGTTACATGTGTGCACCCCTCTCTGTTTATGGCATTTGTAGTTCAATGCTACCAAAAGAAAACATCGCTGAGAGTCAATGGCTTTAGATCCCATTTCTACTCCTACATCTTAAAGAAGTGATTTAAAATATGGTCAATGAATTATTGTGGCAAATGTACCCAATGGGTGTCTGGAAGCACTGTTACTACAGATGGCAGGGAATCATGTCTTCTATTTGTAATAGCGGCGATGAGAGCCATGCAATTTGTCAGAGAGGTTTCATGAGGCAGAAGAAAGTGCTGACTGCAGCCAAACAGAATGAGCAGGTAGAGGACACAAGCTTCGAATGGGGAAGGACTCTTAAGAAAACGAGTGTGTCCCCGGAAGAGCTAACGTAATAGTAAACATGCTTTGAGGAAAAAATGAAAGCAAATGAGTAAAGGGCACAAGTTCATCAAAACCGCTGTGTTTAACATCGAGGGACATCAAGCCAAGAGGAAAGGAGTTATAAAAAGTAACAGTGAGGGGTCAATAAGCAGGAACTCGGGTCACCCGCAAGGGGTGGGGTGGGGGATACGGCCCCTCTGCACTTGGTCACTTATTTCTTTTCCTTCAAGGTCTTTACTATATCCCATTCTTCCAGGAAGCATTCCTAGAAAACCCACAGTGACATTACCTCAGGCTTTGGTGCCTGGATCCCTCCCAGGCCAGGAAATCCTTTTTCTCTTTGTCTTGAGGATGGAGTCAGATGTGTTGGATGAATGGAGAGCAGTTCATACTTCACGCTTTGTGTGTCCTCCAACTACTGTGTTTACACTTCAATAAGTGACAATAGATATCTTTAGTTGTTCTGAACATGGAAGTTAAGTCACGATTGGCTTTGTTTCTATTTTCACCTTCATATTTTACTGTGCTGATGGGCCAATGAAAATTTAAAGCTACTCCAGGGTTCCCAGAGGACAGGCCCAATTTCCTCACGTTACCAACATTTTATATGAGTACGATGAATTTTAACAACTAATGAACAAATATTTAAACTATTTATTGATTGATGTTTATACTTTATTCAAAGTACCTTAACTTTTACTTAAGTTCTTTTTCTTCAATTTTCTTCAATTTTAAATTGTTCTGGCTGTTGTTATCCTCCAGAAGATCTCATCAATATTTTTCACCATTATAAATTATTTTTTCAACTATGCCTTTGCACAAAAAAACTTCCTACGTGGAAATTACTTTCCAAAAAGTCCTGCATTGTTGAGGATCCATATTAGTCTTCTGGGACTTATTAAGAACTGTTATGATTTGGATCTAGGGTGCTTTCCCAAAGTCTTACGTACTTGGAATGTGATAGGACTATGGAGCTAATTGGTTCGAGTGGATTAATGGATAAGTATCATGTGTGTTAAGACATGGTACCTGATCAGGAGGTGCAGATTACCGTGGGTATGACCTGAAGGGACACCCCCTATGGCCATAGATCTTTCTCTGATCAGGTGTCTGGGCGGTTCTGTTTGTGAATATTCTTCCGAGTTGCAGATGGCTTGCTTCTCATTTCATCCTTACACCATGAAACACGGCTACAAGCTTCCTGGGGATCCCATTAATTCCACTCGGGGGCTAAATCATCACGACTCTGTTAAACATAATTACCTGCTAAGGGCACTGTCTTATTAGACATCGACAATCAGAATTTCAACATTCAAACTTTGGAAGGTTACATTTTTTCAGACCGTTGCAGAGACATTGTTAACTGTAGGCAGTGGTACGATGACGAGGCTCTGGAATGAAGATACAGTAATTTCACAGTGATGAGAGTATTCAGCAGACAAGCATATTGCCAGCCAATATGGAAAATAATATATTATGGCATTATTAAAAGTCTTTCCTGTAACTGTACAAATTTTTATATGGGAATGCAGTTTATAAGAAGAATGGTTGACAGTGAAGTTAGAGTAGATTTGGAATTGAACCCCAAATTCATCACTTTGACAGCAGCATTGAGCAAGGTACAGAACATGTCTATCCCTCAGTACATCTTCATGGCATACCTGAGTGACAATGGGGAGGTTTTAAGGTGATGGTATCGTTCAGTGGTGGTGACACCACACAAAATTAAATGGGATGGGGAGCAGGACTTTACTCAGGTTTGTTCCCTGCTAAATTCCCATTTTCCATACCAGTGCTTTCATGTAGTAGATGTTTCATAAACTTCATTTAATAATTATTAGACAATCACTTTAAACCGACCAGATTGGTACTTAAACAACGTGTTTACACAATGAGAAATTCCATGCATTTATAGTTACTTGATATGAGAGATCGTAGGTATTAATATATTAGATGTTTGGAGAAATTAACTTATCTTCTAAAATTTAATTTTATATAAAGTAGACAAAGATAGATACTTTAGTAAGATGGTGAATTATTTAGATTTATCAGCAACCAAAATCTATCCCTGAGTGTGTGTGTGTGTGTGTGTGTGTGTGTGTGTGTGTGTGTGTATCGTGTTAGACAAAAATTACTAAGATTCATGAGTTTAAGGAAATCTTATTAGGTGTTAACAAAGATGTGTTGAAAAGAAACAGAAAAGAAACTGCTAAAAAATATGTAACTCATTACAAAGAAAAAAGATTGCCTGCCATTTCCCCAGACTCAGGAAAATTCAAAATGGACACTCAACAGTGAGGTGCTAGTCAGTGTAAAACATTTCAGTTATGCAGGCTGAGTAAGTCCGGGATGTCAACTGTGTGGCATTGGGCATGCAGTCCTGGGCATTGTGTACTAAACCTGAAATACCGCTAAGAAGGAAAATCTTATATTGCATTCTTATCACAATAAAATTAAATTTGTAATAAATAATAAAAGGGGAGGAAAATTTTGAAGGTGATAGAAAGATTTCTGGTGCTTATTTGGTCACAGGTAACAAGCATATGCCTATCTTCAAACTCATCTCATAGTACACTTTAAATATAAAATTACTGACTATTAATCATAAGTTATTTTTAAATTTGGTGTATACATATGGTGGAATAATATGTAACCTTTACAGAGAAGGAAACGATGTCATACGCAAACCTTAAAAGAGAAGGAAACCTTGTCATACACAAAAACATGAATGGACCTGATGAACTTCATGCTAAGCAAGACATATCAACTCCAAAACACACATATTGAAGATATAAAATTCTACTTCTATAAAATATCTAAAAGAAGAAAGTAGTACAAGCAGCAATTATAGAAATATTTGTCAAAATTCAGGGAGATGAGCAGAAAAGGAATTAGTTTTTCATGGTATGGAGTTTGAACATTGCATAATGAATATTCTAGGGAGAGGATTAATAACTAGAATATTAAAAAAACAGCAAAACATAACCCCCCCTAAAATACATGATCCCATCAAGAAGTGGGCAGCTGAAATGAAACAAAAATCATAGAACAACAAGTATAAATGATCAACAAGCACATGAAAAACAGTTCTTCATCACTGGCCATCAGAGAAATGCAAATGAAAACAACACTGAGGTTTCTCTGCACTCCAGCGAGAATGTGTACATCAAGAACTCAAAAAAAAATTATTGAAAAGGGTGAAGAAAAGAAGGATCTCCTGCTCCACTGCTGGTGAGAATGTCATCTGTTATAACCAACTGAGAACAGAAACTCCATTTAATCCAGCCTGCTGTGCCACTGGGTATATTCCCAAAAGAAATAAAGTCAATATACCAAAAGGCACATGTATATCTATGTTTATAGGAGCATAATTCATAATAGCCAAATACTGAAAACAACCTACCTTCCCATGAATAGAGGAATGATTAAAGAAAATGTGGCACCTATGCACAGTGAAATACTATGCAGCCATAAAGAAAGACAGATATGAAGTGTTTTAATGAAAATGGGGCCACCTTGAGTCAATAATGCTCAGAGAAATGGACCAAGCAAAAGTGACTATAGATGAGTGTCTCTCTTGTGAATACCATAACAAATAATTACATGAGAAATCCTCAACATGAATGGCAGGGTGGAAAGAGAAGCAATGGTCAGATAGAAAAGGGGTAAACCTTGGAAAAAGGGGTGGATATAGATGCTCCACGATTCCCCAAACCCCGTGGTTCTAATGTGTTACAGAGTTTGAAATTCATATATTGACAAAAACGTTAAATTTTATGTTTGGTAATTTTTAACCATAATAAAATTATTTTTGATTTTTAATTTAAAAAATAAATTAATATTCTAGAGATTTAATAGACTACGGTGAGTCCAGCTACTAGTGAATGTACACACATAAAGGGTAAAATGGCAGCATGATGTATTTTTACCATAATTAAAATAACCTATATAAAAATAATCCTTCTGGCTTCAATATTGTATAGTAATAGAATGCTTCCCAATCAGAAATTTTCTTTAAACGTTAATCTATATGATGAACTGGACTGAATGTCCTCCAAATACATTTTTTTTCTTCTTTTCCATATTTCTTGTTATATGTTAAAATGGTATTAGAAGGCGGTTTGAGGTCTGTGGAAGGTAACCAATCAGGTTTAATTGGAACATGAATATGAAGTCCTTATCATGGGATTCTTGGTCCTAAAATACCAAGACCCTGGAAGGCTTGCTTCCTCTTCTTTCCTCCAAGTACATGCTCTTACACGAGGCCACATGAGCACAGCCCTTGATGGCGGCCATATGCATGACTCAGGACGAAGGGCCTCACAAGCACCTGGTTATCAATCTTGGATTTCATAGTCTTTAAACTGAGCTGCAAGAAATAAATGCATATTGTTAGGTCACCTCATGCATATTATTTGTTGGGTGCATCAAACATACTCTATTTTTTTTTCTTGCAACCATCTTTGAACCTCTTTTGAAACTAACATAAATGATAGATTCCGAAGTACAATGACCACAAAAATAGCTTTTGCAGATTTCTTGGATTGGTTTATATTTTGTCGGTATTTAGTTATGTAAGCTCAGCAAACTAGGAGGTTTAAGTAGGTGCTCTAGCTACATCCACAATTTAATCAGGAAGTAGTGACACCCCGTTCATCACAACTCAAGAGTTTAGAAAGTTAAATTCCTTTGAAAGGCCTTTCTTCCAAAGAGAAGAACCCTGTTCATAAGGACCATCTAGAGAAGAATTTCCCTAAGCTCCAAAACATTAATTAAAGATGTATTGATAGGAAATACTGTTTATTACAGAAATATTTACAACAGCAAAAACTGTAAATAAACCAAATGCAACAAAGCTCCTGCTCTTACTATTTGGCAGCATTTCAAATTTTCAACATTTTTTTTTCTCCTTGTACCATTCCCTTTTCATGACTTACACACTACTATATTTCTGTAGTCAATTTTTCCATCACTGAGGTAAAATGTCTTACACTAACAACTTAGAAGAGGAAGAATTTAATTTAGGTCCAAGTTTCTTATTTATGTATATGAGCAAAGTTTTCCTCACTGAGAAAAAGGGCAGGTAAAAAAAGCTGTAGTCAAACACAGAATTGGGGTCAGTCTCAAGGTTAAGTATTCTTAGCATAATAAAATACAACTGGAATAAACAGAGAGATAATTTCATCTCAGTGACATACAATTATTGTATTCTCTTTGTTTATTTTGTGTTCATTCTCTTTTCTGCATAAATAATTATAAAAATTAGTGTATTTCATTCAAATACATTTAGTATCCCAGTTTCTTTGGGCCAGGTGTCTAAATGCAGTGTTCCATGTCATCTATTCTACCACCATCTCTGGTCAATGTCTTAGCCTGAACCTGGGCTTCATTTGAATCATAGGATCCTCTTCCAAGATAACATTATCTTGTGACTAGAGAACTCATTATGAATTAATTCTTTTAAGATACTGGAGATCCCCAAGGCTTCTGCATCACTGTTTAAGGAACTGTATGATTAGGTCTAGGTCAGGATGTAGATATATTCCTTTGATTACTTCAAAGTCAGTAATTCAAGATCTTAGTTACCTTTAGCAAAATATTTTCTACTCTGTGATACAATAAAACCAACAAGAAAAGAAAAATAGGCCTTTTTGTTCACAAGAATTTTCCTTTCCTCTGGGTTATTTAGCAGGATAATTTCTTGAAGATACATGATTAAGTATAGATTAAATCAAATACCTGGTTTCAGAAATTACCTGAAATTATCAGAGATCATTAAAAATTATCCCCACAACTTGTTAGTACAGACCTGACTTTTTAAGTCTTTGTTTTCATCTTATTATATAGTAGACAGTGTTTGAAACTGTTTCCAGCTTGTGACACCATCTTCTCTGTGGCCACCCTAATTTCTCAGTATTGGAGGGATGGAGCAGCTGCAACACTTGTATATAGTATTTCTAGTCACGTGGAATTTGATAGAAAATAGAGTATCACGTTGGGCATATCAAAATTTCCTTCCTCAAATTTGTAATTGAAATACACAGTCTCATTTTCTCTAAACTTCTGTCTGGCATGATTGGGAATGAGGATTCTACACCGAAGTGTGTTCTATCAACACCTGAAAAAATCCATAGAAAACTAATACCAAAAGAGAAATAAATTTAACCAAAAGTAGTGAATTAATTCATGAAAAAAGAAGGAAATCCTCAGAGATGAAAGATCACGAGTGGTGAGAATCCACGGTGAAGAAGGAGTGCTGAAGAAAAGCTGCTACAGTGTGTGCGAAAATAGGAACAGTAAGAAAGAGAAGTGGAAATGAGGAAAGGAGTAGCTGCAGGCAAACTCGGAAGCTGACGCTTGAGTTTGTGCCCTTGTTTTTCAGTTTCAATTTGAGTTGTTCTGCTGATCACTTAATAGACACTTAGCCTGTGTTGTGGGCAAGGGAGAGTTGGGCTACTACAGAAAGATCACTGAGCAGTATCTTTGCAGAAGGTGCAGCTGACCAGCATGGCCATCCTCGCTGTCTTAAGAAGTTCCCAGAGCCACCTCAATTCACACCTATGTAATGTTACAGACATTCTACTGTCATTTCAAAGCTGTTCTAAGGTCGTCCACAGAAATATATTCTACCTAAAGAAAAGAAGTCATCATACTCAGGACATGTGTTCTCTTAGAACAGTGAGGTAGACACTAGGCAGGAGGGACACTGTAGGAGATCACAGGAAGGTTGACTGAGATGTGTGTAAGGGGAACTTTTTTAATACTCTGATTTTGCTAGAGTCTTCCAGGAAATTCCACTAAGGATTTTTGTTTTGAGGTCTACATCGTGAGAAGCAGAGTCACTTGAGAATGTAGAGCAAGCATGGCTTGTGCCTTGAGGTTCTGTCCCTAGTACAGGCACACCTTGGAGATATTTCAGGTTTAACTGTAGGTTCCCACACAGTAGAACAAATATCGCAGTAAAGAAATTGTATGATTTTTTTTTCTTTTTGTTATCTGGTGCATACAGAAGTTGTATTTACACTCTGCTGCACTCTATTGGATGTGAGGAAGTATTATGTCTAAAAAATGTGTGTAGTTTAATTTAAAATTGCTCCATTGATTAAAAAAATGCTGACAATCATATGAACTTTGTGAAGTTATAGTCTTCTTGTGGGTAGAGGTATACCAATTGACCTCAATGAGGATGACGAAGTTTAGGGTGACGGTGACAATTTCTTACAATAGGACAATAATGAGATTTGCCACATAGGTTGACTGTTCCTTCATGAAAGGTTTTGCATTAACATATGATGTTATTTGATAGCATTTTGCCCAGAGTAAGCTCTCTTTTAAAACTAGAATCAAACTGTCCTGTTGCTTTTATCAACTGTATGTAGTAGTCTAGACACTTCGTTGTCATTTCAAAATCAGTGGGGACTTGAATCCGTGTCTCCCAAACTCCTGAGTATGTCTTTCTGTTTTCCTCCCCTGGGTCATGGATGTCCTATGGCATTCAGAAGGATGAATGCTTTCCTGAGGTTTTCAATTTACTATAATCAGATCCATCATTGGAATCAATGTGGCAGCCAGGGACTTATAAGATGTAGTTCTTAAATAATAAAACTTGAAAACCCAAATTATTCCTTGATTCATGAACCAGAAGTGGATATTGTGTTAATAATTGTGAAAACTTCCTTAATCATAATATATACCTCTATGAGAATTTTTGTGTTACCAGTAACCTAGTTAATTAAGTCAATGAGTCAATAAATAATATTTTGAAAGACATTTTTCTGAAATGTAAGTTTCAAAAGTGAAATAAAAATATTCATTATACCAGACTATAAATAGATGAATTGTCATCATAGCTTCCTTGTTCCATATAAATTATTACATTGATAGAGTAGATTTAACACAATTCTTTAGGTGTCTGAGAACGTTTTTTTCCTTGTGCACTTGAATCCCTATTTCAAGAAGTAGTGTTAATGGCCTGTCTTTGCACCAGACTCATGTCCCACAATGTCTCAGAATGAAACCACAGATGATGAAAGTAAGAAGAAAGTCTTTATTTAGAAAGAGAAGACAGAAGGGTTAAAAGGTCCTGCTGCCCTGCGGTAGAGGGATCCCACGTGGAGTCGCCCGAGGGCTCTAAGAAATGAATATGAGTTTCAATTTCAAAGTTACCAGCTACATTATTCCTTAGTAAGAGTGTCAGCCTATCCTTGGGAATCAGGCATTGACTTTTCTGCAACTATATGGCTTCTTGATATCATATTTTCAAATGTAAAGCTGCTTTATCTGCATGGAATGCATGTTACTTAGGATGGGCACTTTCACAAATTATCTAAGTCAGGTCTTCTGGATAACCTGCTGCCATTTTTGTACCAGCATTTGATGTTTTACTTTGAATGCTGATGTTAGGGTAACAGCTTTGTCTTAGCTACTTTTTCATCACTGCTACTCAATACTCAGCATATGCAACTTAGAGAGGAATGAGTTATTGTAGTTTACAGTTTCAGAAGGTCTCAGTCCGTTCATTGATGGGCAGCTGGAAAATGGTGGAACACGATGGGAATGCAGCTAGAGCTGGAACTGGAGTTCTTGGGGACAGAGATCCTTAGGGCATGGAGGTACAGAGAAAGGCTGAAGGCAAGGGTGCAAGCAGTGCACGTCCCTCCAGGTCAAACCCTAAGTTTCCGCCCCTTCCAGCCAGGCTCCACCTCCCAATCCTACTAGTGTCCACAGGAACATGAGGCTTTTGGGGGACACTCCACATCCAAACCACTATGGTTGTCCTCCATTATATCACATGAATCAAAGTCTCCGGCCTCATACTTTCCTGTTGTAGCTTCCTCATATCTTGCAGCCTTCGGAGAGCAAAGAGAGTGGATGAAGGCTTTGTTTTGGGCAAGGGTTCACCAAGAAATTTATGATTTGCTTGTCCAGATCACCAAAAACTTCTCCTTCACATGAGTAAAGTTGTCCTGCTCTGTTTTCTTATCGTTCGAAGATTTGATCTCATCATTATGTTTTTTTTCCTCATGCATTCACTGTTTGGTTCATTGGTATAAGAATTTGGGCTTTGATATGTCTTCAGTACTAAGCTTAATCATTTCTAACTTTTTATTTAAAGTGAGAGAGACCTCTAGCTTTTCTTCCACTTGGATAACTGAAGGCTATTATAGGATTATTTATTGACTTAATTTTTATATTTTTTGTCTTAGCAAATAAAAAGACCCATTAAGAGAAAGGGGACAGGAGGGGAAAGGATAGCCAGATAGTGGAACAGCCTGAACACAAAACAAGTTTTATCAGTGAAGGACACAATCCTATATATGCATGGCTCCTGGCTTTCCACGACTATCACACATCACACACACACACACACACACACACACACACACACACGCACACACAATCAGTGATTACCAATTATCAACCACCATAGCACACATATAAATCATGAAAAAGTTTGAACTATTTTCAAAATTACCAGAACATGACACTGAGAACCAAATAAAGCATGTGCTATTGGAAAAATTTTATCTGGAGATTTGCTAGGTACAAGGTAGTCAAAATCAATACTCAATAAAGGGAAAATAAATGCTCAATAAAAAGAATTATGTCTATTTTTTCTACTAAATGTTCCTAGTTAACATTGGCAAAATTGGATGAATTTTTATTCCTTAAGTAGAAATCTTAATCTAATTATATGGTTTTTTTGTACCATACACATGAGATCCAAAAACCCTTTTCTTGTATTTATTTAGAAGGCCTCCTCTTCTCATTAAACTAAAAAGTTATTTTCATCGCATATTCTGTGAACTGAAATTTCTTTTAGCATTATTAGCATTCAATATAAATATGCTTCTGTAAATGAAAGTGTAAACCTCAAAAGGATGTGACCTAGTTAAATCCCCAGGTGGCTATCAGAATCATTCTGCAGGAGAGAAAACTTGACATGGAAGTGGCCTTGTGCAACATTGCTTTTATAATTATTGTGATCTCTAAACCTCCCAGATAAAAGGTTACATGAATAGATCTAGGGTCTGCAACTTTTCCATTTGCTTATAGCCAGAAAATAGATGTGAACAAGGAGCAACCAGAGATGGAGTCTTTGACAGTCGCACACGTGTACGTTTTAGAAAAATTCTGGTGTCTGTACATTGGTGCCTGTGAGTACGGATGCTGCCTTTAGATGACAGGAATAGTCATGCAAAAAAGTTGTTCTCCACTCAGACTCTTCTTTTTAAGGCAATTCTATTTGTTTGTGTGCTACATGCTTCCATTGAGATGAATAAAATTAATCAATGTAAATTACACGTGCTAAGACTAGTGGCCTCACTGCACATAAAACACCACATGATCAGGCCTGGAGCACTCCGCACTTATCACAGTGCTCTCAGTGCTGTAAGATCTGGACGCTGCTCGGTGCTAAAAGATACTCCAATGATAGTTTCGTTCTACTTTGTACTGTTGAAAGCCGCTTATGTGCACACAAGAACAAACCAGCTGTGTTGTCTAGCTGATCAGAGATAAAAATAATTAGAGACAGTGCTTTAAAGAAAACACTACCCATGCTCAGAAACAATTATTCTAACAGAAAAAGAGCTTTTGCTAAAGTTTTAGCTGAGCTCTACTTTCTTCATCTATGGTGACTGACTGGTTAGGGAAAATTTTAAAAAATCAGATTTCAGAATAGAAACAATTCATTGTACGTTCTATTTGAGGATGTCAAACATCACTTTGGTGATTTAAAGTCCATGTATCTTTATGAGATTAATAAATAATATATTTTAAGTATTATTCTTCCAAATTTCTTCAGAACTGAAACTTCAAACTGTTAACAAATCGTCATAGATTTTGCTAGTTTGTCTTATATAAAGAAGGATATAAAACCAATATGGATTTCAAAGGTTGGCACCTGCTCAGGAATTAATATTAATGAAAGAGTGTTATGACCCTTGGCCATATTTTCCTTGTCTTTAAAATACATTTTCTAACTACATGGAAGCTTGTGAAGGGTGAGCAGAGACCAAATGTGAGATTGTTTTGCATTTCTGCACTTACATTAAAAGTCTGCTAACATTTGAGGAAGCTGGGCAGGAGTCAAACCTTACAAAACAGCCCTTGATTGGCAATTAGCAATTAGAACATTTCAGAATGTTCAGGAGGTAATTTTGGATAAGTGCCTGAACCCGTGGCTGCATCCTTGATCCTTTGCCAAAGTCTTCGCGTACCGAAGTTGCAAAGTTGAAAAAAAAAAATTCCGGTTACAGGTTGCCTCCAGAGACAGCGCCAGTGTTTGTCTCATCTGACACAAGAGGGGTTTCTTTGCTCTTCGAAACTATGCTCCACTTTGTAGCGGGAACACAAGTGAAAGTGACAGACCAGGAAGAGACGACCGCAGGGACTTATTCAGGACCAGTTTCGTCGCTGGAGACTATCTCAATTCCACACATAAAGAATCAGCGCTTCCACCTTCCAGGTATTTGGAGACACCACATGATTTACTCCAACTCACCTGCATCTAAGCGGCAAGAAATCCACCTCCCTCTGCCCACGCGGTCCACCATAAGATGAGCCTTTGCGAGGAAGGGGCCGCTCTTTCTTCTGCACCTTCTCTCACAAGGAAAATGACACAAATTTAGGGGAAAAAACCCAACCTGGATATGAGAGGTACTCTATACTTAATTTATTTTGTAATGTGAATAGTCTACAATACTCACCTGCCCTCTTAATTATGTAACAACACTTATTAAACACCTAACACATGCCAAACGCTGGATTAGGCCTTTGGAGTTACAGGAATGAACAAAATAAGCACAATCTGCATAGCCCCTTAGAGCTCATTTCCACATAGCTTGGCAGACTGAATTATATATATTAACAGGAGGATAATTGTGTAGTCTTCTAACAGATGATGGAAAAAAAGAACAGAGCATGGAGATCAGGAGCACAATTTGTGACAGAATAGTGCTCAGTGGGATCAAATCATACAGCTGATGTTCAAGGGTTGAAGACGAGGAATTGAACACAGTAGTGATGAAAGACAGATACGTAAGAGGAGCACAAACCCAAAATTAACGTTCGCGGTGATTCTAACTTTTTCAAGCACAAAAGTTCACCCAAATCTATGTGATTTTCAGTTGTGTCAGAGGTTGCAGTCATGAACTTTCTCTTCCTTTCACTGCCTGTGCTGCTTAGTTCTAATTCTCCATTCTTTTCTTCCTTGTTTCTTCAAGCATGCTAATGTAACTCACTTATATTTTTAGAACTACTTACTGTTTTACTTTTTAAAATAAGTAATGTTGAAATTCAAAATCTTTTATTTGTTCTAATTAAACACCGTAGGCAATTCTGCACAGAACATGGACAAGGACACAACAGCGATCCTTCACCTCCCTTCACAATCTCCTATGCACCTCATGTTACATATACGTTAGTTTAAAAGTCATTTCCACCTTTGTTTGGTGACCCAAAATTTGAACTCTCAAGGCTTAACGCAGGTGTCTTCATGTCACATCCAGTCTGAGTGGTCACGATCACAGGACAAGACCATCCCTGTCTCCCTCCATGTTTGGTACCGATTCTAGGATCCTCTGTTGGGCAAACCGCCCCTCCAGTTGCAGGTGTGTCACTCAGGGCACTTTGAGAAGTCAAAAGATATGACACCATCTCTGACAGATCTTCGTGACTATTGTGAACACTTGATTGGATCCTTGGTTAAGATCTCTGTGCCCCTTTGGGTGAATTGTCTGTTTCTATCTGGGACTCTAATCAATAGGATAACCACTTTACCTCTTCGTATTGAAGGGCCAGTTTATGCTATAAATGTGTAAACACACTTGATGGGAACGGAATTATCATCACCACTCTTATGAGCTTCTCATTTCATGCCAACTATATATGAGATTATAGATTGAGTACTTTCAATACATTGTTTATTAGGTGCTTAAAACAATGATGTAAAATGGGGATTTTCCTCATTTCAGACAACTGAGGTTTGACAAGAACATGGAATTTGTTCAAAATAAGTAAGCTAGGAATTGTAAACAAGTATATATATATAAAATTTGAGCCTAGGTGTCTGTTGCCTCAGAGTCCATATAGCACTTAAATGTATTTTTCAAAGAAACTTTATTCAGTGTATAAAAAACAAAATCTTTAAAATGATTCTAATATATTGCAAATATCAACCAAACTTTGGTGGAGAATTAGCTAATTTTAACAAATTCCAAAAAAGTGAGGAGGGAGAGAAAATAAAATTCAAACAGGGGAGGAAGGGAAATATGGAAAGACTGGATGAAAGCTGGCCTTTTTTTCTTCTTTTGAGAGGATCTCCACATCAACTCATTTGCGGTTGCAAATCTGATTAGCTACTGAAGTTGAGCCAGCGGCACACACATAAGGATTCTTATGGGAACCGGAAGTACAGAGGGGACCTTGCAGCATTGGAACACTTTGTAATTCTCAAGTCTTTCTCAGAGACCATGGTGCTGATGCATCTCCGTAGGTGACAATAAGAAGGTAGCTACAACTTTAACAATGTTGAGATAAAAATTGTGTTGTGTTTATTTTGCTAGCAACTCCCTTCTGATGGGGCCGAATCTCCCATCCTTCATGAGATACAACAGTACCGACCTCAGAATTGAAGAAACTTAAAACAGAACCTGAATGGAAACATCATACACGTTATAAGCCATCAGAAAAGAAAGAAAATGGTTGGGCAGAGGGCAACAGGACTCAGGACAAGGAGTTAGGAGGAGGCCTTGGAAGCAGACAAGGCATTCTTCCGTGATTCCAAGTATCTATCTTCACGCTCGGGGTAGGTCATTCTTCTTTTTTCTCATGTCATATCTCTTTTTGTGATCTTCGTCTCTCAAATTTTAATCCTGTAAACACGAATACTTGTTTGTGAGCAAAGAAACTTCCTCTCTTACTCTCTGGCTAACGTGAAATCATTGCCCTGGTTCTGAAGAAGGGTGTAAAAATATGGCAAAACTCCACCAGGAAACAATATCTACAGAATAAACTCTTGTGCATGCGATCTTCTGTTGCACATTTATTCATTTCTGATGACCTATCTCCTTCACTTAGAACTTGACGGTAATTATAATAAGATGTATAAAAAGAGATTAGAGTGCTGAGTTTGACAAAGAAACATATAAAAAGTCAAAACTGTCAAATAAATAGAAGGAAACAAAGCGTCAAGGTTAAAATAATTTCTCTTATTGAAAATAATTGCCTCTGTGTTTCCTGCCAACCTGAACACCGAAAGAAGAAAAATTTGATTTTATTAGTAATTTTTTTAAAATCATCAAATTCAGCTTATTATTTATTTGTAGCAACATAAATAGCTTTTTAATTTATTAATTAGAAAACAATTGTAATTTTTCATACTTTACCATTTAATGATCTTTACAATAGTATCTTCTCACTACTTAGTAAATCCTTCAAAGACAAAATATAAAATCTATTAAAACTAAAATAAAAAGAAATCATGATTGCCAAACCCAGACATACAAAGTATTAACATGGACTTTAAAAACTTTTCATTTTTTAAATTTTATATAAAGATTGGGTACTATTATATTTCAACTGTGAACTTGGCTTACAACTATGTCATGGATATTTTATAATAACTGAAAATAAAGATTTCCAGTTATCATCGATGATGGCATCACATTTGTGTGTGGCTGTTAAACAAATAGTTCTCTTTCTTCATGTGTATGTTATGTTTATACAAAAAAGAGAAAGATGTAGAAAGAAATTATTTTTCTCTTTGCCTTTTCTATTTTGAAGAGTGCTGTATTATATATACTTTTGAATTTTTGGTTTTACGTGTTACTGAATTAAATCACTTGTTTGACAGGGTCTCACTCTGCAGTCCAGGCGTGTTCTGACTCAGTATGGATCCCAGGTTGGCCTCACACTCACCGGCATCCTCCTACCTCAGCTGTTGGGATTACAGATGTGTGGCACCACACCCAGCTTTATGTGGTGCAGAGGAATTGAATTCAGATCCTTAAGTTTGGAAGGCAAGAGCTTTAACAGCTGAGCTAGTCTCCAGACCCTTAAATCTGCCTTTAAACAAATTATTCTATCATCACTAATTTGTAACAGTACATTACACATGTTGTAATTATCTTTTCAATCGAATTTAGAATCTGCCTTTTTCTTTTTTATAATCAATGCCATGTTGCTCTAGTAATACTTTTTATATATAATACAATATATAAATATTTATATGTTACACATTTTAACAAATTTTCTAGCAAAATACTGTTTTCTCCTTTTACAATGGTCTATCTATGTTTCAGAATTTGTAAGGAGTATAATTTCGGTTTTCATGAAGTGTTTGTCCTATTGATTTTTTATTTAGTGGTACGTCCTCTCCATATTGAAAGGAAATGCCGTTTATTTACCCAAAGCTAAATTCCCATCTCTGGGGATTCTGCTTAAACATAATCGAATTCTCTAGAGGAAGCTCAAAGAATACTCAATATCTCTCCATCTTTTCTGCTTATACTTATGTCCGTGAGTAAAACTTAATATTGTTTAATGTTGTCTTTTCACAGACTTTAAAATTACTATTTTCTTATCCATATTAAAAGTAACTTGCTACTACTCCAGTCGGTGCCTTATGTTTCATTTCATTTTAACTTATTTACTGTTGAGTCTTAGATGATTTTTATGTCATTATTTTTTCAGAAACCTTTTCTCCTGAGGTCATTCATGTGCATGTACAAACAAAATTATTCTTAATATATGTCATATCAGCTGCCATCTGTTCATGTCTGCTTGGGGCTTTTCCAACTCCATGCTGAAAAGCTCATAAGCTTCCATCAAAGATGAAGAATAGAAATGAAATGAGATTACTTCTTTTCATTTCTAGGTGAGTTTGTTACCGTGGGTTTCACTATCCTATCTTTAAGAAGAATATTTTGGGCATGGTTATATAGGCCTAAAGGCAGGAGGTTGGCAAGTTCAAGCCCAGCCAGGGCAATTTAGTGACTTAATGAGACCTTGTCTCAAAACAAACAATAAAAAAAAAAATGGGCTGGAGATACATACTTCAGTGTAAAGGCCCTTGGTTTATTTAATACCCACTACAAAAAGAAAAATAAAAGTATTGTTGAGCTGGAAGAATAGCACAGTAGTTAAAGTATGTTCCTAGCAAGCATAAAGGTCTGTGTTTGATTCCCCAGGATTGCACAAGGTAGGCAGCTAAGCCTGGTGGTGCACGCCTATAATCCCAGCACTTTGGAGGCTGAGGCAGGTGAATTGCTGTAAGCCCAGGCCAGCCTGGCTAGTAGGGAGTTCAGGACCAACCACTGGGCCGACTCGAATGCAAACCTCTGTTTCAAAAACAAACAAACAAGCAAACAAAAAGTATTATTTTCTAGCAGACAAACTTTATTCAAGACCTGAATAGGTCTTTAACCTCACAAAGGCCCTCATTCCAATGAGGAACAGTGCCATTCACTGTGCAGTGTGCAACGGCTCTGCAGGGCACAGCCATGATCCCATCAGTGCCACCCGTGCCCTTGTTGAGAACAGCAGAGGTAGCCATGGCTTCATTCTTTAACACATTAACAATACTGAGTACATCAATAAATTTTATATATTTAGAAAATATGCCCTCCTTTGTAATACTACGACTGATTATGAAAATCTGGATTAGATTTATCTTATTATTAAGAATTTTATGTGTATGTTTATAAAAATTATTGAGCTACATTTTCACAAAATCCATTTTCACATATATAAACATATATTCAATAATTTGACAAGGTGAAAAATTTAACATGTGAACATAGTTTCTGGATCTTTCTTTGTTCTCTGTCTATAATGTTTTCCTCTTCACTTTTACTCTACACTCTCTGGCTTCCTTAATCCTGTGTCCACCCAAATTTTCTCATTCACATGAGATGTATGAATGGTATGTTTCTTTAGCTAACATGTTACCTTTATCCTGGAATCTAAACAGCTGTGCCAAAATCAAAGATCGTTCCAAATTTTTATGAGGCCAACAGTCCTGGAATTCATTACTTTTACCATTTTCCAATGTCTTTTATAAGCACAATATGCACGCATGCATTGAATGTCTAGGTGGGCCTAATCAACAGGTGCATGACCTCACAGTTATCCTTTCATAAGGAAGAACATTTAAAACATACTGTCATATTTTCCAAAATATTACATTGTCACTGCCTAGAGTCACCATGTTGCACAATAGATCTATTTTTGATATGTATATATTTTCAGTATTGAAATTAGTATTATCTAATATAATAATATTGTACTCACAAAAATTTTAATAATAAAAGTTGTGATAAATAAGCAAAAGTTTATTTTCCCAAATGGACCATGTATATAATTTTCTAAATTATTGATATTAATAAAAACTTTTGAATAAAACAATACACATATGGCAAAAAAGACACATATGTGCCTTTTCATTATGGTATAAATTTAATGATTTTTCTCTTAAATGTTGAAATACCATTCTTATAACTATCTAGAGTAGTCTGTCATACATTATTCAAAGTCAGATAACTCATCTACTGTTTAAAGCAATCTAATTTAATGCATTTCTATATAATAATGATGCAATGACATTTTTATCTGGGGAGGCTTTGGTAAAATTCTATTATGTTTTTTTTTTTTTTTGGCCAAAAAGTTACTCTTGGTGATTCTAAAAGATCAGACCTAATTGCTTCTGAAAATTTTGCAAATATTTTTATTTATGTATCACTAGAACCTTCTATGACTATTGACACAATCAACATGCAATTGAATAAATGAACAAACTATGTTACATATATTTGTAATTCCACAAAATGAAGACAGTGTAATAGAATTGGAAACTTTCCATTTGGTAACTGTCAGAAAGAACAATAATTAATTCAGTCCAATTTCATTAATGAATAGCAAAATTAGGAGTTAAAACTCATACTGATAATGTCGTTTATTATTATGAAAATAAAAACAAATGTTAATGTAAAAGGTCTTTAATTGGAGCCTTGGGCATTGCTGGGTGGAAAGTAAACTAGTACAGTGGCTAAAGAAAGCAATGTGGTTTTTACTAAATGTTTATAAAACATCATTATTATGAAATCCAGAAATTTTACTGCTAAGCATATATTCAAAGGAATTAAAAACAAACTGTCAAGACTATCTTTTCATACCATGGATGCAGCAGGCAGCTGTAAACAGCCATCTTCATGAAGGCAATCTCTCTGAATGAACATGAAAAATGTGATAGGAATATTATTCAGCCTTAAAAACTACAAAGGAATTTCCAACACATGATACAACTTGAAAAACAGTTTACGACAGTGCGCCCAGTGAAACAAAATAGTCAAAAAGAGACTAACATTTTGTGAATCAATTTATGTCAGTTATCTAGAGAAGTCATAATCATAAACACAGAACAGTGAGCACTGTTACCGGGGGCTGGAGGGAAAGGAAATAAAGATTTTTTGTTAATTAGTTGTATAATATGAAAAGAGCTCTGGACATGGATGACTGAGAGAATTCTGCAGTATTATGAATACAGTTAAAACCACTGAGCTGTACACTTAAGAATTATTCAATAGCAAACTTTGTTATGTGTTTACCACAATTTAAAAATGAAAAAGTGTTACATGTGTAACATAGGAAATCATGTAGCTGTGCCTCCAAAATATAGTAACTTGTCTGGTAAGTGGAAATAAGAGAGATGGGTTTGTGTAACACATGCTGACACTTTTCTTCTGACCTGAGTCATAGGGT